>CAJHQP010002412.1:0-86966 GCA_905132765.1 Moricandia arvensis
TAAGGACTTCGAGGTTGAGGATGCAAGGGACACACGAAAATTCTTACTCAGAGGCAAATATTGCACTTAGGGCAATTAGGCATATTTTCGTTTTACTGTTATCGATATGCGACTCAAATAGGTTATTCAGGTCTTACGAGGTTAGAACTAGGAACTCGCCGACGGATCTTTCCGCTAAGGCTTTACCTGTTGTAACACTCAAACCACAGATTCGGAATAAAATCCTCTCTGTTTTCTGTATGTCTTTACTAATTCATCGTTATATTGTTGTTCTCACTGTTTGGTTGCTTGACGCTTTTTGGCTTAGCAGAATTCCAGGACCTTTGTGAAAGCTAGGTTTACCTTGCCTTCCTAAATCAACGGAAATCGACAGTGCGAATTTAGGTTCCCACAATTTTGCGCTAGAAGGAGGAGGTACAGATCAATCTAACTCTCAGCCATCAACGCTCAATCAAAACATGTCAGATCTCACGAACCAACAACCTCGTGACGACAACGTTAAAAACAATCCAGCGACAAACGTCACTGCGGTCAACGCTGACGCAAACACAGCAGCGTTTGAGGCGGTGAAAAAGATGTTCTCAACTTTGGAAAGAAGTCAGCAGACAAAATAAGGTCATGATTCTCTCGCTAAACAGGTCGAAACCCTTGCAGCGAGGAACATGGCCATTTTTCGGGGTGGAACAACCCGAATCCGCGGAAGATCACGCGTCTTCATAACAATTTTGGACCGGTCTGACAACGCGCATGGTAAACTATCTAGACAAAATACCGACGAAGTAACCCCCGTGCCAACACGAAAGAATCTGGGAGATGTTCCTCCTATCGAAGAAGATAAAGGAGGAGAATTCGAACGCGTCGACATGGAATCTAGCAGCCAGTCCGAACATACGAACGCAGACGAAGACATAAATCTACACCGCACAAGGTGCCGAGTGGCTCAAGTCTCGGTACGAACCTAGTTCAACAATCCAATGAACGAAGAAGAAGAAGCTATCTTATAGAACAAACAGGAGGAACTACCAACAAGGAAACTCGGAACACTCGCAGCAAACGCCGACAAAGCCGAAAATCTGCTAGCAAGAATTTCGAGATCCGCGATCTCCGTGATAATCTCATGAAAACGGTGGCCGAAGTTAGAGCGGTGAAGTCCCAAATCCACCATGCTACTATCCCTGCACCGCACCAAACAGGCGAGTTGGGCAGCGTGGGCCGATCCAACTTCCCCGCTAACTCGCCGAATGGGCGAGTTGGTCAGCTCACCGAACGGGCGAGTTGGGCACCGTGGGCCGACCAACTAGCCGTTCGGGGAGTTCGGTAGCATAGCCGACCAACTAACCGAATGGGCGAGTTGGATCAAATGAGACAACCAAGTAGCCCGTTCGGAAGTTGGACCAGTGAAACTCGCCAAACGGGCGAGTTGGGCAGCTCAAGCAATCCAACTCGCTCGTTCGGCGAGTTGGATCAATCAATGCATTTTTGTCTTATCCTTGTAACTCCCTCCTTCAAAACTTGATCAAACTCACCTTTGTTTCGTCTCGATTGAGATTAACGTTGGAACTTTACCGTAAGAACTCGTTCTCTCGTGTAAGATTCAGATTGATCGTGTAAAACAGTAACGGTTAACCAAACACCTAAAGTTTCCTGCACTGTACGAAAGATCCTAAATCATGTCAAGGACGACGTCATCTTAGGAATGCTCTTTTGATAAAATCACAAAAAAAGCTTAAGTCGAAAAACGGTCCGAGAAGGTCTAAAACTCGGCTAAAAGACCTCTCGCGATTTTATCCGAAAACGAGCCCAATCTTTATGACGGTTTATCTTTTATTTTGTAGGAAGAGATAAATGTTAAGTTTGGAAGATGAATTTCAAGATCGGAAAATAAATATTGTGTTTCCAAAGATAATCATCAAGATCAAGGGAAAAAGAAATATTTCTCCAAAGCAATAAATTCGACCGAGGGCAGAAGAAGAAAGCGCAAAACCACTTCTGGGAGGAGTATATAAGGAGTTCGAGGTTGAGGATGCAATGGAAACACGAAACTTCTTACTCAAAGCAACACATAGTACTTAGGGAAATTTGGCGTATTTCTATTTTACTGTTATTGAGCTGCGACTCAACTAGGTTATTCAGGTCTTACGAGGTTAGAACTAGGAACTCGCCAACAGCTCTTTCCTCTAAGGCTTTAGCTGTTGTGACGCTCAGACCGAAAGTAAACCTAGGTCTTGGCCTAAACCAAGCACACTGGTATCTAATGTCTCAAGGTATGATATCAAAAAGATACGAGATCCTAAAAGCGTGTCTCTTCATTCGTACCAAAACGTTTCCCAAAACTTAGAAAACACTTTGAACATCTTAGACGAACAACGAATAGGATGATCCGCAAATAAGGCAGAAAGGTGAGATGATCACTCAAATTTTCCCTACACTTTTTGAATTCCAAACGTCCTTTTAAACACCCTCTTTTCATAAAGAGCACAGTTTGACCGAAAGCAGATAAAAGGTTGGGATTCAAGGCCACACTCGGCCAGTCCCGCTACATACGACCAAAGTCGGCCGACGATGAACAAATTAAAACGAAAAATACTTTAATACAAGGGAACGCATTCCCGAATAAATCGTGACTTCGCAATCACTCATCAAAATCAAAATGCCCGGTCATCGATCTATGTAGCGAATAGTCATTGACGTCCAGAGGAGCCGTCGACTGGTCACCTCACCCGTCTCATCGGTAACCCCGTCTCGGCCTCCAGCGTATCGGGGTAAACAGGAATTGGGTTCTAATGTTTCAAAATCCTCTCCTTGATCTAAGGAATCGTGAAGTCCCTATCCCTCTCATTCATGCGCCCGGTCAGCCTCACATATTCGGCGCCGAAAGAATAATCAGGGGCTTGCGTGAGGTGTAATCCACCCACAGCGCCGCGACACTCACGATAATCCCTGTAATCCTTATAACCCACGTAATCTCCTTGAATTCATAAGAGAACTTTTCATGACGAGTATTCATGACTTTGGCAATATCTATTTTCCCTCGCCTATAACCACGACGAACCTCCGCCGCAACAGACTCCCTCTCACGACGACGGGAACTTTCCAACTCATCTCTCAGATGGGAAATCTCTTTGTCAGCTGTCTCAGTCCTGAATTGAGCCATGCGTGCCTCTTGGCAGCTCACATGAAGGGTTCGGTTCATCATAAGGAGACCCTGCAAAGTATCTCAAAGTCAAGAAAATCTCGCCCTTAAAGAGAATAATAATGCTCAAGAACAGAAACTTCCCCGTTAATCATCCTCGACGCCTAGGTAAACTCCGACGTCTCGCTGGACCCACCTAAGTTGGGAGGGAAGTCAAAACCGAACAGCTCATCAAGATCGTTTCATTGGCCACTACTTCCGCCTACTTTACTATTTACATAGTCTCTAAGTATGTTATCAGGGGAACACTGCTCGTCAGCAGCATCATCCTCGACGACGACGTTTTTGGCCTTGCGAGTTTTCAACCTTTCCTCCGTCGTGCGTACCTCGCACGGAACAAACCCATCCATAGTCGACTCCGACCCTGCCTCTACTGGCAGGTCCGACTGATACCGAGAACGGTGGAGAGCAACAGCACGAGGAACCCATTTTGGAGTAAATGTTGCCCAAAAACACGGATGACTACGAAGCAAGTCTCGAATGGTGTTCAGACCCTCCGGACTCGGAGGAAAAGGATTGGTCTGTAAATATATATATATATATATATATATATATAATAGAGATCGAATTTCATCAAAACCGAAATTAAAAGGACGCTCGGTCAAGGATAACTTTCTGACCCCTTATGGTCCTAAACATGGGGATGCCATTTGCTTCTACGGATGCATCATTAACACAGATGAAAAGAAGTGCTCTCGCCAATCATGAAAGCTTGACACGAACTCCATTATGATTGTCATCCTCGGCGGAGGCCTCAACTTATCTATGAACGATTTCCCCCAGGGTTTAAGCATAGCTTCAAGATGATTGGCATCGAGGGTCTTACCTAATTCGTATCTCAGGGCTAGAATCCCGACAATATGCTGCAAACCACATGGGTTTATCTTACCAATCGATATCCTGAAATGGTTGAAAAGTGGCGCCATGATTTCAGGAATAGGAAACCACAAATGGCCTTGCATCAGGTACACCTCATAGCAAGTGAAGTAACCCTCGGGCGGAGACTCGGTGACCTCTCCAACTTCCGAAAGACGTAAATCGACTAACTCTGGAACTTGACAACAACACAGGATGGCAACAAGCCCATTTAGGCAGCTCCTGCTTGGAGAACCTCCACGGGGTTGGCATGAAACGGATGCAGGGCTTACATACCAGGTTTGGGATGTTTTACTTCTCCCCGGACCGCCCAGTATGCTCGGCTTCCTCAGGATCAACCGAGTGTGCTTAGAATTTCACCTTTGGCCAAGCATCGTTGTGTTGCGAGAGTGAGCCATCAGGGACAGAACGATCGTGGCGGGACTTTGTGGAAGCTTTTCTTCTTGAGAAGATTTTGTGAAAATGTGTAAGTAAAGAATTTGAGAACCCACTCCACATACTTATAGAAGAGAGGATTTACTATTTCACCTCCAGACTTTTGGACATTGGATTCTGGCTAATTTATCCAATATACCTAAAATGCTTGCAAGGACATCACAAATCTAACGAGCTGGGGGGATAACTGTTGGGGTCAAAATCGGTTACGATACGGATTCAACGTGAGAAGCCGACTGACAAATGTACTCTTTGTGAAAAAGAGATAATATCTCGAAAAAGGGGAATGAGAAAATCAAAGTCAAGTTTTGGTTAACCATGAAGGAATGGTTTGCACAGTAAGCCATCAAGAAGATTTTGTCCTAGACATCAGATCGACGAGTCCTTGAGCGTCAAGAACACAAAACTACTGAAGGACTCGATCATCCAACTCACCGAACAAAGAAGTTGGCCAAGCATGACTTCCAACTCCTTAAACGGACGAGTCGAACCACACAAGCCGACCTACACGCCCATTCGGCAAGTTGGGCAGCGTTGGCCGACCAACTCGCCCGTTCAGCTAGTTGGGCTGTGTGAGCCGACCAACTCGCCCGTTCGGTGAGTTGGACCAGTCCAACTCGCCGAATGGCGATTTGGGCAGCATGGGCCGACCAACTGGCCCGTTTGGCGGGTTGGACAAGTTCAACTCGCCGAACGGGTTATTTGGGCAGCATGGGCCGACCAATCCATTTTTGTCTCATCCTTGTAATTCCCTCCTTCGAAACCTGAACAAACTCATCTTTGTTTCATCTCGATCGAGATTGACGTTGGAACTTTACCGTAAGAACTTGTTCCCTCATGTAAGGTTTGGATCGATCGTGCAAAACACTATCGATTAACTAAACACCTAAACATGCCTGCACTATACGAAGAATCCTAACTCTCGTTAGGGACGACGTCGTTTCAGGAATGCTCTTTGGATAAAAATCGCAAAAAAAGCTTAAGTAAAAAAATGGGCCAAGAAAGTCTAAAACTCGGCTAAAAGCCCACTCGCGATTTTATCTGAAATCAAGCCCAATATTTATGACGGTTTATCCTTTATTTTGCAGGAAGAGATAAATGTTAAGTTCGGAAGATCAAGGTCCAGCTTGGAAGATAAATGCTAAGTTTCCAAAGATAATCATGAAGATCGAAGGAAAAAGGAATATTTCCGTGAAGTGATAAACTCGACCATGGGCATAAGGGGAAAGAGAAAAACCGCATCTGGGAGGAGTATATAAGGACTTCGAGGTTGAGGATGCAAGGGATGCACAAAAATTCTTACTCAGAGCAAACATAGCACTTAGGGAAAATAGACATAGTTTCGTTTTGCTGTTATCGAGCTGCGACTCAACTAGGTTACTTAGGTCTTACGAGGTTAGAACTAGGAACTTGCCGACGGCTCTTTCCGCTAAGGCTTTACCTGTTTTAACGCTCAAACCACATATTTGGAATAAGATCCTCTTTGTTTTCTTTGTGGACTGTACTGATTCATCATTATATTGGTGTTCTCACTCTTTGGTTGCTTGACATTTTTGGCTTACAGAAATCCAGGACTTGTGGAAAATCTAGTTTTACCTTGCCTTTCTAAATCAACAGAAATCGACAGTGTGAATTTCGTTTCCCGCAGTTTGGCGCTAGAAGGAGGGGAGGTACGGATCAATCTTACTCTCAGCCATCAACGCTCAATCAAAACATGTCAGATGTCAACAACCAACAACCTCGTGACGACAACGTCGTCGACGACAACGTTGGAACCACACTCCAGCAATGAACGTCACTGTGATCAACGCCAATGCAAACACCACAGCGTTCGAGGAGGTGAAAAAGATGTTCTCGACTTTCAAAAATAACTCGGCAGAAGAAGATAACGTCATGAATTCTCTCGCTAAACAGGTCAAAACCCTTCCAGCAAGGAACAGGGCCATATTTCCATGTGGAACAACCTGAATCCACGGAAGAAAACTCGACTTCGCATCACCTTTGGACAGCTCCGGCAACGCGCAGGGTAAACCGTCTGGACAAAATCCCGACGAAATAACCCCCGCACCAACACGGAAGAACCCGTGAGATCTTCCTCGTACCGAAGAAGATATAAGAGGAGAAGTCGAACGTGTTTGACGTGGAGTCTAACAGCCAGTCCGAACCTACAGACGAAGACACAGACATACATTCACACCGCATAAGGAGCCGAGCGGCTCAGGACGAATCCCAGTTCGAGGACCCTATGACCAAAGAAGAAGAAGCAATCTTCTTGGGCGAACATGAGGAACTGGCCGAGGAGAGAACTCGGAAAACACGCAGCAAACGCCGACAAAGCCAGAAATCTGCTAGCAAGAGTTCCGAGATTCGCGATATCCATGATGATCTGATGAAAATGGTGGCCGAATTTAGAGCGGTGAATTCCCAAATACACCACGCTACTAGCACTGCACCGTACCAAGTCGCCCGTTCGGCATGTTGGACCATTCCAACTCGGGAGGGTTGGGCAGCATGGGCAGACCAACTTGCTGAACGGGTGAGTTGGATTGAACGAGACAACCAACTCGTCCATTCGGAGAGTTAGACCATTCCAACTCGCCAAATGGGTGAGGTGGGTAGCACAAGCAATCCAAATCGGCCGTTCGGCGATTTGGATTAATCAATGCATTTTCGTCTCATCCCCTTAACTCCCTCCTTCAAAACTTGATCGAACTCATCTTTGTTTTGTCTCGATCGAGATTGACTTTGGAACCTCACCGTAAGAACTTGTTCCCTTGTGTAAGGTTCAGATCGATCGTGTAAAACAGTAACGGTTAACCAAACACCTAAAGTGGCTTGCACTATACGAAAGATCCTAAATCTCATCAGGGACGACGTCGTCTCAAGAATGCTCTTTCGATAAAATTGCAAAAAAAGCTTAAGTTGTAAACCGACCCGAGAAGGTCTAAAAGTCGGCTAAAAGTCCACTCGCGAATTTATCTTTAATCAAGCCCAATCTTTATGACGGTTTATGTTTTATTTTGCAGGAAGAGATAAATGTTAAGTTTGGAAGATAAATGTCAAGATCGAAAGATAAATGTTAAGTTTCCAAAGATAATCATGCGGGAAAAAAGAATATTTCCGTGAAGCGATAAATTCAACCAAGCGTAGAAGGGGAAAGAGCAAAACCACCTATGGGAGGAGTATATAAGGACTTCGAGGTTGAGGAAGCAAGGGACACACGAATTTTTTTACTCAGAGCAAACATAGCACTTAGGGAAATTAGGCATATTTTTCGTTTTACTATTATCGAGCTGCGACTCAACTAGGTTATTCAGGTTCGATGAGGTTAGAACTAGGAGCTCACCAACGGGTCTTTCCTCTAACGCTATACCTATTGTAACGCTCAAACCACATATTCAGAATAAGATCCTCTTTGTTCTCTTTCTGTCTTTACTATTTCATTGTTATATTGTTGTTCTCACTGTTTGGTTGCTTGACAATTTTGGCTTAGCAGAAATATGGGACCTTTGGGAAAGCTAGGTTTACCTTGCCTTCCTAAATCAACAAAAATCGACAGTGCAAATTTCAGTTCCCACAGTCGGTTGCGCCGATGGACAAGCGCTACATGACGATGTATCCCAGACTCAGAGTATGTTGGTTTTCCAAAGATGATGATTTCTGAGTATGTGAGTTGTGTATTTGTTGCCGGGAGTGTTAAGTTGATGAGGTGGATAGGCGTTCAGTGTGTTGTGTTTTGATCCCAAGAATGTTGTAGCCGGTTGCTACATCCACGTGTTGTGTTGTTTTTTGTGTTTGAGTCGAGTCCACGATTGACTCTAGATGTGCTGTTTAGTTTGACACGGCATACGACTATCTTGGTCTTACACGTCGAGTAGAGAGTCTCCACGTATTATAGCATCATGCATTATTATTGTTATTGTTGTTTCCTCATTGCACATTTGAGTTTCATGTTTCATGGTTGCTTACTTGTATGTTTGTGGTTTTGGGGATTGGGGAATTGTTGTTGTTAGAGCGATTCCCACTAAGTAACACTAGGTTTCTCATTCCCCATTGTTGTATCTTTTGAAGGTAACCATAGAGGGTTTGGGAATTAGCAGGGTGTAGAGGATGTGGTGTAGATTTGCGGTGTTGTTTGCAAGAGATAAGAAGACCGGTGTTTCAAGTTGTTTTTCGTTGTTGTTTTTATGTGTACCCTTTTGAGTTTGAACTCTGATTTCCTGTTTCCGGATATCGTCGAGTTCCCGAAATTTGTAAAATAAATAAATGTATGTTTCATAATAAAATCCTCGTTTAGCGCTGATAATTAGGTCTTATCCGGACTTACCAAAACTCGCGACTAAGGAACATGTTGGAAAGGCTTACGCCAAGGTTGAGAGGGACGGTATTGCGGTCGGAACGGCAGGACCCTTGGGTTTATCCCTCAAAATTGGCTGGCTGGTCTGCGGTGCTCGTCAAATTTTGGCGGTTCCGGATTGGTTCTGGTTTTTTCTGGCATAGGACGGTTCGGGGGTGTTAAAAATGGTTGTATCAGAGTATGGTTGTAAAATTGTTCTTTTGTTTGCGGGTTTTTCCAAAAGGTTTTATCGAGTCAAAAGGAGTCGCAAACAACATCATTAGGGAACTGGCACATCCTCTGCTTAGGAATAGGTATTGATATATTATATTTGGAAATTAGGACCTTACCTTTTTCCTGTGTTGCAGCGGAGAGGATGTCTTATCGGTAGGGATTGAGGGGACTTTGATTGAGAAATGTGGTGCAAAGGCTTAGAGTTTGGATGACATCAGAAAGAAACGGTTATGATGGATCGATGGAGTCGAGTTCATCAAGTGATTCAAGATCTGATTCTGACTTTGAGCAAGAGAATGTTTTGGAGAGTTTTGAGAGTTCACAGGTGACTGGTTCATCAGAATTTGAGGAAGCTGAAGTGCTTGCGGAAAGAGAAGAGGAGTCTGATCATTTGGAAGGCTTGGATTTGTTCCTAGACATGGAAGCAATTCCACAAGCCTCGACCCCTACTTTCAGTGATCTGTTCAGGAATGATATGGGAAACGAAGAATATACGCTCATCAGTTCATCAGATGTGGAGATCATTGAGCCACCTTCACCAGCGATTGTGTAGATATCGTCAGACAGTACCGTGGTGGTGATCATTTTTGATATTAGTTCCAAGGAAGGCAGCCCGTGGATACCTATGTTGGCGTTGAGTGCATTGTTTGCATCTACACCTGATAATGAAGAATCTGGTATTAGTGGAGGAGGCATGAGGCAGATGGCAAACCCATACTATGAGTACTACTATGAGCCAATGCCAATGTCAAGTGAGCAGTATCAAGCCAACCCAAAAAATGAAGAAGCGAGTAATGAAGTGAAAATAGAAGTTGATCAAAAATATGGAAATGGAGCAAGAGCAATGGAGAACTTTCCTGTATGGCCAAGTGGAAAGTGTGGAACCTTTGGAACTAATATTATGGGAAGTATGAGTGGAGAACCGTCACAAAATACTATGCCAACTTACGCATCCAGGAACGTCTCAGTGACTGAAGATTCTGGTTTATGTGGAGCAAGTGAGCATCATGCTCGAGCGTGTACAAGAGTCAGAAGTCAGCCGGATTTGAGCAACTTTGTGATCTGCACTTCGTGTGAAGCAAGTGGGCATTATTCGGTAGAATGCCCCAACTTTGTGATCTGCACTGAGATTAGTGCATTGTGAAGATCAAAGACAACATTGTTGTGGCTAAGCGTGGTTAACAAGATTCAGAGTGGTCTTGGGTATGACCACAATAGCGACTGTTTGTTGTGAACAGTTTGTAGCATCAGTGGATATAGTGAGGAAATGGTGGTATGAAGTAAGTAATGGTAAGTGGAGAAGTGCAAAAATTTTGAAGAAGCTAGAATTGTTAAATGGTGGCATACTCGAAGGAGCATGTAGTGACTTGAGGAGAAGAAGGCTGATGAGTTATGGTATGATGTCAAGAATGAGGAACGAGGCAAGAGATGTCTAGTGAAGAGTCAAGGCTGAGTGGGAAGCAAAGAGAATGTGACTGCAAGATGAATGGGGGTAATGAAGATGGAAGATGAAGTTCAGTCCAAGAGACAACCAACGAGAGTTGGTGTTGTATTTGATGTCAGGATGTAAGTTGTTTCCAAGGAGGGGAGACATTGAGTTAAGATCATGAAAAGAAACCATGAAGTTTAATCATGAGGAGAAGCACTGAGCTTGATCAAGAGAAGACTTCGTAAGTGATAAGAGAAAAAGGTGGTAAATGAAGATTTCCAAGGATCGTATCAAGAGATGGTGTGAGAAGAGGATCATGAGGGACACATCAAGGAAGCCATGATCAGCAAGGAGATGATCAGCGGTTCAGAGTCACTTGCAATATAAGAATCAGACAAAGGAAGAAGAGAGGAAGAAGGCTACCAAGGATTCAAACGATTTTAAACTCGAGGAGCAGGAGGTTAAAAGAGCAGTTAACATCAAGAAAGGCGAGATTTAAGGAAAGTAAACATCAGAAGGATGAGAAGTCAGAGTAGCGCAGTGGAAGTGTGGTAAGACATGAATTCAAGGATGAATTCATTTTAAGGAGGGGAGAATGTAATACCCCTGATCTCAGATGACAAGTCAACGTAAAGTCAACAACTTATGAATGACCAACAGTTGGAAAAAGAAATTAATGGAAGATGTTATTAGAGGTTTGATCAAATAAGTTTGAAGACTGGTCGATGTGACAACAAGACTGGTCGATGTGACAACAAAAGTGGTCGATGAAGATTTTCAAGATGGTCGATGAAGGGTACCGGTAACAGTCAAAGACGAAGAAGCCTATTATGAATCCAGGAGTCTTATGAGCAACCTAGGAACATTTAATAAGGTATATGGAGAAATTATATGGAGTTTATGTCAAGTCAAAACCAAGATGGTCCGGAGGAACGAAGTTTTGGTCGAAATTGTCGAAATGGTCGATATCAGCTAATCCGGTGAAATCAAAGCCGAATGAAGATGTGAAAGATTGTGATATAGATTCAAAGTAGTGTTTTGGACAAGATATGGACTCAAGATGATTGTCAACTTTGGTGGAGGAAAGTCAATGGCCCATAGTCAAGAAAAGTCAATGGCCCAAATTATGCCACATGGCAACTCCCGATCCAACTGTTGAGATCTTGCCACGGGACTGACTCAATTTCTTTCAACCCATGTCAGAATGTGGATTAAATCAAGGTATTTTACGGTGAAGAAATGAAGGACAAAAGGTGCAAGGAATGGTTGGAGACATCAAGATCCTTTATGTCCTTAAAATTGGAACATTTTACCATGGCGGAAAATTGAGTGAAGAAGGCTTTTCAGAATGGGCAACACGATATCTAAGCTTTTTTACGGACCCATATGAAGTATTGTATCTGGCTGGAGCTTTATTTGGAAGGGTAAAGTGAATTTGGTATTCATTTACCTTAAAGGCCCAAAATTGCCTTTGTGACCAAGGAGGAAAACATGATGGAAACATGTCAGGCACGATGGAGAGCATGCATTGGATAAAAACACACATGTAACAATCTACAATGAGCTATGGGAGCAAGCCTAGCGAGTAGGTTTACCATATGTTATGCAAAAAGTGTATTTTTGGCCTAAAAGTGGCTGATGTGGCAAAGTGACTTGGAGAGCAATTTTGGAGCTGAGATTTCGTACACTGGGCCTGGTGAGGAATGTGAGTTTACTTTTAAAAGATGGGAAAAAATTGGGTGGTTTATCAGCACTCTCCATTCTTGCATGCAAAAAGGCATAATTTGGTGACACTTGGATGGGCACTGTTCAGGGGTCTCCCATGCATTCCATGGCTATATATACACCCCTTGAATGATAGTTTGAGAGTTTAGCAGTCAAGTGATTCCTCTCTCAAGTCATTCTTGTTGTTCTTTCTTGAGAGAGAACATAGCCAAAATCCCAAAAATATTTTGTAAGTGTGGGAGGTGAGTGTTAGGAGGCTTGTGATGGCTGATGCTTAGACTAGGATCTGCTCTATTGGGCTAGAAAGGATAGTAAGGTTTTGATTTCGTGTTTTGAAAGTGTTTTTTTATCCCTTGAGCCTTTAGCTTTCCTAAACCGGTTTTTGGTAAATCCTAGGTTAAAGCGGGTAGGAGAGTCTTTTGGCTGTGAGTGTGGCCTTTCTTCTTTGTTTGAAGACCGAGGTGGGTACCGGAGATCTTGATTGTGTGTATTAACCATGGGTGGTTGCAGGGAATAGCTTAGCCCGGACGGGCCTTTAAAGTAAATTGCTTTCTTGGTTTGTGTGTGAACCGCATGGGTGTGTGGTAGACTCCATGTGTGTCTGTGTGTTCTGTGATTATGAACTTGTGATTGTGTGTTTAAGATTGATTGCATTCTTGGTTAGTTGTGGTGATGTTATTTCGTGCTTGTTTAGAGAGTAGTTGAATCGCATGCTTTGTGTAGAAATTATTTAGCATTGCGTATCTAGACATTTTTACTGAGTAGCATGTTGATTAATTCTCGCATTGCTATCTAGAAATTGTTGTGAATGCATGTTGGTTGGGTGGTTGCTCTCACATGTCGTTTATGGTGTTAGTTATGCATGTGTGATTGCATATGTATTGACCGGTTAATCCATGTGTGATTGCATTAGTGATTTCGCATGTGTTGCATATACATGCGTCGTCTAGTGTAGTTTAGCCATGTAGTTGGCTATGACTAGAGTGTGTGTAATGGTTGCATGTCATGTCTAGCGAAACCATGTAGGTGAGCTATGACTAGTTTGTTGTGTCCCTTATTAGTTGAGAATATTGCTTGTGTTTAGTTGTTAATTCCATTTGGAACAGAACATGCAACTCGTCCCTAATCCTTCAGTTGTGTGTCACGTGAGGGAGGATTAGTCGAATTCGATATTTTGAGACCCCGGTGGTATATCACGAGGAAGGCGACTCTCCGGTGGTCTGTGATTGTGATGGTGTAGCGTGATCCTGTAACGGAGAGTTATGACTTGGTGTGATGGTCTACCGTGATCCCGTAACGGAGCGTTATGAATTGATGTGATGATCTACTGTGATCCCATAACGGAGCACTACAACTTGTGTGACAGATTGACGTCACTCATCCGCTTGTCACGTGAAGTGGGTCGCGCTCATGGACAAGCACTACATGTGTGTGTGTGTGTGTGTGTGTGTGTGTGTGTGTGTGTGTGTGTGTGTGTGTGTGTGTGTGTGTGTGTGTGTGTGTGTGTGTTTTTCTGTGATTATGAACTTGTGATTGTGTGTTTAAGATTGATAGCATGCTTGGTTAGTTGTGGTTATGTTATTGCTTGCTTGTCTAGATAAATATGCGATTCAACTACTATCTAGACAAGCATGCAATAAAATCACCACAACTAACCAAACATGCTATTAATCTTAAAGACACAATCACAAGTTCATAATCAAAGAACACACAAACGCATGAGATCTACCACACACCCATGCGATTCACACACCCATGAGATTCACACACAAACCAAGAAAGCAGTTTAGCTTAAAGGCCCGTCTGGTCTAAGCTCTTCCCTGCAACCACATATGGTTAGTAGACACAATCAACATCTCCGGAACCCACCTTGGTCTTTAAACAAAGGAAAAAGGCCACGCTCACAGCCAGAACACTCTCCTACCCTCTTTAACCTAGGTTTTACCCAAAACCTGGTTAGGAAGGCTAGAGGCTCAAAGGATTAAAACACTTTCAAAACGCGAAATCAAAACCTTACCACCCTTTCTAGACCAATACCACGGATCCTAGGTTAAGGATCAGCCATCACAAACCTCCTAACACTACCTCACACACTTCGAAAATATTTTGGGTTTTTGGCTACCTACTCTCAAGAAAGAAAAACAAGAAAGACTTAAGAGAGGAAGCTCTAGTTTGATAAACCCTTAAAAACTAATCCTAAGGGGTGTATATATAGCCAGAGAATGCATGGGAACCCTTGAAAAATACCCATCCAATTGTCACCAAATTATGCCATTTTGCATGCAAGAGTGGAAAGTGCTAATAAACCACTCACTTTCGTCCCATCTTCAAGAAGTAAACTAACATTCCTCACCAAGTTCAGTGCACGAAATCTCATCTCCCAGTCACTTTGCCACATAAGCCACTTTTAGGCCAGAAATCCACATTTTCATAATATGTGGTAAACCTACTCCCTAGCATTGCTCCCATAGCTCATTGAGTCCTCCCCGTGGCAAGTTTTCAATCGTTGGATCAGAAGGTGCCATGTGGCACAATCTCGGCCATTAACTTTTCGTGATTCTTGTTGACTTTTCTCCACCAAATTTGACCATCATATTGAGTCCATATCTTTTACAAAACACTTTCGAATCAAAATCAAAAGCTTGAACAACTTCATTTGGCTTTCGTTTCACCCGATTAGTTAGTTTTGACCATTTCGACCATCTCGACAAAAATTGTGTTCTTCCGGAACATCTTTGTTTTGGCGTGACCAAAACTCCATATAATGTCTCCATATACCTTAGAAAAGCTTACTAGGTTGATTCTCAAACTCATGGATTCATAATAGGATTATTCGTCTTTGACCGTTACTGGTACCCTTCATCGACTACTTCTGTTTTCATGTTTAGTCTTCAAACTTTTGGTCAAACCTCTAATAACATCATCCATTAACTTCTTACTCCAACCGTTGGTCATTCACAGGTCGTTGACTTTGCGTTGAATTGCCATCTCAAACCATGATTATTACATCCTCCCCTCCTTAAAATGATTCATCCTCAAATTCTTGTCGTACCACTCTTCCACTGCGCTACACTGACTTCTCATCCTTCTGATGCTTACTTGCCTTCAATCTCGCCTTTCTTGATGTTAACCGCCTCTTTAGCCTCCTGCTCCTCGAATTCAAAATAATTTAATCCTTGGTAGCTTTAGTCCTTTCTTCTTCCTTTGCTTTGATTCTGATTTTGCAAGTGACTCTGAAGCACTGTTCCTCTCCTTGCTGATCATCGCTCCCGTGATGCGTCCTTCATGATTCTCCATTCAAAACTCTTCGCACACAATCTCTTGATACGATCCTTGGACATCTTCAATTACCACCATTTTCTCTTATCACTTACAAATTCTTCTCTTGATCAACCTCAATTCTTCTCCTCATGATTAAACTTCACGCTTCTTCTCATGATCTTAACTCGATGTTTCCCCTCCGTGGAAACAACTTACATCACATTCTCGTTTCTTCACACTCTGCCTTGTCTCTTTTTGACATTATCCCATAACACATCAGCCTTCTTCCCTCGAGTTACTACATACTCCTCCGAGTATGCCACCATTTAACAATTCTATCTTCTTAAAGTTCTTCGTACTTCTCCACTTACCATTACTTACTCCATACCACCATTTCCTCACTATATCCACTGATGCTTCAAACTTTTCACAACACACAGTTGCCATTTTGGTCATACCCAAGACCACTCTGAATCTTCTTAACCTCGCTTAGCCACAACAATGTCTTCTTTGATCTTCGCAATGCACTACTCTCAATCAAACCACTGACGACTCCGAGTCTTCACAATATACCGTTGACATCCACCGTTGTCATCCCTTAATCTTCACACTGGTAACACTCTTCATCTATGATTCTTCAAACAACTTACATTCACACCCATGTCGAATCTGAATCTTCACATTACTCCACAACTCGCAAGTCTTCTTGGTGCAACTTGTCAAGGTCGGGGTCCTTCCGACACCACAATAACTCACTTCACATGGATGGCTATAATTACAGGTTGGTTCCCTCACTCTAGGTTCAAACACAAGCGTTACAAGGTTTCTAGGGTTCTCACTCAACCCAAACAATCACACCCAAACGCAATGCTCAACCAACCTACCCCAACCTAGCGAAAAGATCTACAATCTAGATCAACAAACGCTACTTGGATATCACAATCCCAACCACAATATTATCACAATGATATTACAACAATAATCACAAAGTTGCATCAGCAACATCACAATACTATATCTCTAGAAATACACATTTGCAATCACAACAATATACAACTCAACTTATAAACACACAATGAGGAGGTTCAGCACCCACTTACCTTAGCTATACACAACTCAACGACGAGGGTAACTACCCCGCCTAATACTAGCACGATTTCTTCCTCTCGTCGCGTTAGGTGCTGATCAAACAAGATGGGCAGAGGGATGACAGACATGTGTTCTGGCTGGACAACATTATAGTTGGGGCCTTCTTTCACATAAGACCCACTTGCTTTACACGAAGTGCATATCACAAAGTTTCTCAAATCCAACTGACTTCTGACTCTTGTACATGCTCGAGCATGATGCTCACTTGCTCCACACAAACCACTATCTTCAGTCACTGAGACGTTTCTAGGGCGTAAGTTGGCATAGCATTCTGTGATGGTTCTCCACTCATACTTCCTATAATAGTACCTCCAAAGTTTCCAGACGTTCCACTTGGCCATACAGGAATGTTCTCCATTGCTCTTGCTCCATTTCCAGATTCTTGATTCACTTCCATTTCCACTTTATTACTCGCTTCTTCAGTTTCTGGGTTGACTTGATACTGCTCACTTGACATTGGCATTGGCTCATAGTAGTATGCATAGCATGGGTTTGCCATCTGCCTCATGCCTCCTCCACTGATACCAGATTCTTCATTCTCAGGTGTAAATGCAAACAATGGACTCAACGCCGGAATAGGTGTCCACTGGCTGCCTTCCATAGAACTAATATCAACAATGTTCACCATCACGGTACTGTCTGATGATATCTCCACAATCTCTAGTGAAGGTGGCTCAATGATCTCCACATCTGATGAACTGATGAGCATATATTCTACCTCTCCCATATCATTCCTGAACAGATCACTGAAAGTAGGGGCCGAGGCTTGTGGAATTGCTTCCATGTATGAGAACAAATCCAAGCCTTCCAAATGATCAGACTCCTCTTCTATTTCCGCAAGAACTTCAGGTTTCTCAAATTCCGATGAACCAGTCACATGTGAACTCTCAGAAACTCTCCACAACATTCTCTTGCTACAGTCAGAATCAGATCTCGAATCACTTGATGAACTCGACTCGCTCGATCCATGATAACCGTTTGCTTCTGATGTCATCCCAAATCTAATCCTTTGTACCACATTTCTCAATCCAAGTACCCTCAATCCATGTCGATAAGACATCCTTTCCGCTGCAACACAGGAAAACGGTAAGGTCTTAATTTCCTAATACAATATATAATACATATTCTTAAGAAGAGGATGTGCCAGTTCCCTAATGATGCTGTTTGGGACTCCTTTTGACTCCATAAAACAATTTTAAAAGTACGCAAACGAAAGCACAGTTTTACAACCATGCTCTGATACCACCATTTGTAACACCCCCAAACCGTCCAAGGCCGGACAAACCAAGAATCGATCCGGAAGCACCACAATTTGACGAGCACCACAGGCAGTCCAGCCAATTCCGAGGGATGAACAAAGGGCTCCGACCGGTCCGACCGCATTACCGTCCCTCTCGACCTTAGCCTAAGGCTTACTAGCCGGTTCCTTGGTCAAGAGTTATGTTAAATCCAGAGAAGACTTAATTACCAGCGTTAAACGGGTATTTTATTATTAACATACAAATTATTTATTTTACAAATATCTGGAACTCAAAGATATCCGTAAACACAAAATCAGAGTTTGAAGTCAAAAGGGTACCCATTAATAAAACAACGAAAAAACAATTTAAAACTCCGGTCTTCTTATCTCTTGCAAACAGCACCACAAATCTACACAGGCCACATCATCCACACCCCTATAACGCCCAAACCCTCAATGGTTACCTGCAAAAAGATACAACAATGGGGAATGAGCAACCTAGTGTTACTCAGTGGGAACTGGGGCCCTCTAATAACAACAATTCCCCAATCCCCAAAACCCCAAACATACAAGCAAGTAACCATGCAACTAAAATATGCAATGCGGAAACAACAATGACAATAATAATGCATGATGCTACACTACGCATAGATTATCTACTCGACGCGTAAGACCAAGACAGCCGTATTCCTTGTCAAACTTAACACCACGTCTAGACTCAATCCTAGACTCGACTCAAAACATAAAACACAACACAAGACGCGGATGGAGAAATTGGCTACAACATCCTTGAGATCCCAACACAATACACCGGACGCATATCCACCTCAACAACTGAACACTCACGGCTACAAACACACAAGTCACATTGTCGAAAAACATCATCTCCAGGAAATGGCTATACTCCGAGTCCGGGCGACATCGTCATGTAATGCTTGTCCATGAGCGCGACCCATTTCATGTGACAAGCGGATTAGTGAGGTCAATCTGTCACACAAGTCGTAGTGCTCTGTTATGGGATCACACTAGATCATCACATCAATTCATAACGCTCCGTTACGGGATCACGATAGACCATCACACCAAGTCATAACTCCCCGTTACAAGATCACGCTAGACCATCACAATCACAGACCACCGGAGCGTCGCCTTCCTCGCGATATACCAACGGGGTCTCAACAAATCGAATTCGACTAATCCTCCCTCATGTGACACACAACTGAAGGATTAGGGACGAGTTGCATGTCCTGTTCCAAATGGAATAAACAACTAAACACAAGCAATATTCTCAGCTAAAAAGCGACACAACAAACTAGTCATAGCTCACCTACATGGTTTCACTAGACACGACATGCAACCATTACACACACTCTAGTCATTGCCAACTACATAGCTAAACTAGACTAGACGACACATGTATATGCAACACATGCGAAACTATCGCTACTACAATCGTACATGGATTAACAAGTCAATACATATGCAATCACACATGCATAACTAACACCAAAAATGACATATGAGAGCAACCACCCAACCAACATGCATTCACAACAATTTCTAGATAGCAATGCTAGAATTCATCAACACAAAGCATGCTAATCAGTAAAAATGTCTAGATACGCAATGATACATAATTTTTACACAAAGCATGCAATTCAACTACTCTCTAAACAAGCACGCAATACCATCACCACACCTAACCAAGCATGCTATCAATCTTAAACACACAATCACAATTTCCTAATCACAGAACACACGCACGCGTGAGATGTACCACACACCCATGCGGTTCACACACAAACCAAGGAGCGGTTTAGCTTAAACACCCGTCCGGTCTAAGCTCTTCCCTGCAACCACGCACGGGTGAGTACACACAATCAACCTCTCCGGAACCCACCTAGGTCTTCAAACAAAGTAGAAAGGCCACGTTAACAGCCAGAGCACTCTCCTACCCACTTTAATCTAGTTTTTACAAAAAACCGGTTTTGGAATGTTAAAGGCTCAATGGGTTAAAAAACTTTCAAAAAGCAAAAATCAAAATCTTGCCACCATTTCTAGCCCAACAGCACGGATCCTAGTCTAAGGATGAGCCATCACAAGCCTCGTAACACTCACCTCACACATTTAGAAAATATTTTGGGTTTTTGGCTACTTTCTCTCTCAATAAAGAACAACAAGAACTACTTGAGAGAGTAAGCTCTGGATTTCTAAACTCTCAAAGAGTCATCCTAAAGGGTGTATATATAGTCACTGAATGCATGCAAGACCCTTGACAAGTGCACGTCCAAGTGCCACCAAATTATGCCTTTTTCATGCAAGAGTGGAAAGTGCTGATAAACCACTCACTCTTGTCCCATCTTCTAGAAGCAAACTCAAATTCCCCACCAGATTCAGTGAAAGAAAACTCAGCTCCAAACTTGCTCTCTAAGTCACTTTTCCACATAAGCCACTATTAGGCCAAACATCCACTTTTTCATAACTTGTGGTAAACCTACTCCCTAGCTTTGGTCATTGTAGACTATAACATGTGTGTTTATATCCTATGCATGCTCTCCATTGTGCCTGATATTTTTCCATCACATTTTTCTCCTTGCCACAAAGGCAATTTTGGCCTTTAAGGTAAATGAATACCCTGTTCACTTTACCCTTCCAAATAAATGTCCAGCCTGATCAAATACTTCATATGGGTCCTAAAAAAAGCATAGATGGCGTGTGGCTCATGCTGAAAAGCCTTCTTCACTCATTTCTCCTCCCTCATAATATGTTCGAGTTTTAAGGATAAAAAAATCTTAATGTCTCCAACCATTCCTTACACCTTTTTCCTTCATTTTGTCACCATAAAATCCCTTTATTTCATCCACATCCTGCCCTAAGTTGAAATATATTGAGTCCTCCACATGGCAAGATCTCAACCGTTGGATCGAGAGGTGCCATGTGGCACAATCTAGGCCATTGACTTTTCTTGACTCTTGTTGACTTTTATCCATTAAATTTAACCATCATATTGAGTCCATATATTGTAAAAACTCTCTTGTTAATCCATATCACAGGCTTTCACATCTTCATATGGCTTTCGTTTCACCCGATTAGCCGATTTTGACCATATTGACCATTTCGACATAAAATATGTTCCCCCGGACCATCTTGGTTTTTCCTTGACCATAACTCCATATAATGTCTCCATATACCTTAGGAAAGGTTCCGGGGTTGATCCGCAAACTTCTTGTGACTCGATAAAAAAGTTCTAAAAAATCCGCAAACTAAAGCACGATTTTACAACCATGCTTTGATACCACCATTTGTAGCACCCCAAACAGTCCAAGGCCGGACAAACCAAGAACCGATCCGGAGGCGCTACAATTTGACGAGCACCACAGGCGATCCAGCAAATTTCGAGGGATGAACCCAGGGCTCCAACCGGTCCGACCGCGTTACCGTCCCTCTCGACTTTAGCCTTAGGCATGCCAACCCATTTTTTGGTCGAGGGATGTGTTAAATCCAAACAAGACTATATTACCAGCGTTAAACGGATATTTTATTATTAAACATACAAATTATTTATTTTACGAATGTCGGGTATCAAAGATATCCGTAAACACAAAATCAGAGTGCAAAGTCAAAAGGGTACCCATAAAAACAACAACGAAAAACAACTTAAAACACCGGTCTTCTTATCTCTTGCAAACAGCACCACAAATATACACATGCCACATCATCCACACCCCTCTAACGCCCAAACCCTCTATGGCTACCTGCAAAAAGATACAACAATGGGGAATGAGCAACCTAGTGTTACTCAGTGGGAACTGGGGCCCTCTAACAACAACAATTCCCCAATCCCCAAAACCCCAAACATACAAGCAAGTAACCATGCAACTAAAATATGCAATGCGGAAACAACAATGACAATAATAATGCATGATGCTGCACTAAGCGTAGAGTTTCTACTCGACGCTTAAGACCAAGACAGTCGTATTCCTTGTCAAACTCAACACCACGTCTAGACTCAATTCTAGACTCGACTCAAGCAGGAAACACAACACAAGACGCGGATGGAGCAACCGGCTACAACATCCTTGGGATCGTAACACAATACATCGGATGCATATCAACCTCATCAACTGAACACTCCTGGCTATAAATACCAAAGTCATATTGTCGAGAAACATCATATCTGGGAAATTTCTATACTCCGAGTCCGGGCGACATCGTCATGCAGTGCTTGTCCATGAGCTCGACCCACTTCACTTGACAAGCGGATGAGTGAGGTCAATCCGTCACACAAGTCATAGTGCTCCTTTAAGGGATCACACTAGACCATCACATCAAGTCATAACGGTCCGTTACGGGATCACGCTAGACCATCACACTAAGTCATAAATCTCCATTACGGGATCACGCTAGACCATCACAATCACAGACCACCGTAGAGTCACCTTCCTCGCGATATACCACCGGGGTCACAATATATCGAAGTCGACTAATCCTACTCACGTGACACACAACTGAAGGATTAGCGACGGGCACTACAAGAAATATGAGTATTGGTAGCACTTCGCGGTAGCACGAATTCACTAACTGCTATCGAAAATACCAAAATCTGATCACAATTATATCGTAGCACTAAATCCGCGCTAAGATAGAATTTCATTAAGCGGGAAAGCAAAAACAACTACTATAGCTGAAAAATTAGTTTGGAGCCAATACTTAAGCCAATTTTTTGGTTTCCTTTAACTTCTTACCGGGTAAAAAAAACAACAATTATCTTTTTGCTATGGTTTTTATCTGTTCTCTTAAAAAAAAAAAGAGAGTTCTTTATCTCTCGTCGCTTCCCCTTTGCTCGATCTCAAGCTCCGACCACCACTCTGTGGTCTCCACTCACCGGCAGTTGAACACGGTGGCACCTCTTGTCCACTCTCGAGCCTCACCGCCGTGTCTACGCTCCTCAATCCGCCGCGCTCTCTTCACATCGCAACAGTGTCGTCGTCGTTTGTCACGTCGGAGTTCTCATCCATCGCTGAGTCCGTGACAAAACCACAACACGGTAGCACCTACTCCAAATCAAGCTTCTCTGGCGCGTTCTTGCTTTACAACCGGCATCTCCGTCTTCTTCAGTTCTCGTCGTCACCGGAATCATGCTTTACCGTCAGAATCAAACTCTAGAAGAGCAACAATGGCATTTCGACAAAAGGTTTGGCTTTTTTAAAGTTTGTAGTTGTAGGAAGTTCAAAGCTTGAGATGTCTCGTATTCAAAAATCGATTCATGGTTCTTGTTGTATTTGTCTCTTTGCGTGAAGCTTAGAGCAGCACTGCCTCTGTTTTGTTGATTTATCTCTCTCTCTATTTCATGTTGTTTGGTACTGACTTTGTTTTCCTCCATGAACTCCAGTGGTGAAGCTACGTGTGTTATTAAATCATCACCTTTAGATGAACTTATAAGCAAGCTAGTGTTCTGTCTTCATCTTGTTTCTGTTGAGATATTAAGGGAACGAATCACTTTCATTAGTGAGAGCTGTTATCTTCAAGTGTGTTCTTGGAAATTTACTGATGAGATTTTGTGGGATGGTACAGGCTCAAAAAGCTTCAAATTTCACTGAATAAGAAGCTCCTGCCTGGGCTCCTCTACGTGTTAATTACATGTTAGCAAACCCAAAACTGAAGGGCTGGGACAAAAAAACAGGTATCCATAGTTCTGGAACCAACCTTGCGTGCATACACTCTCTCCCCGAGACTTAAAATCATGGTGATTATTAGCGTTCTTATGTGTGTCTCTGACTCTGATGTTGTAGGTGTCTCTCAAGATTAGGGTATGAACTTTATGCCGACATGAAGTTGTAACTTTGATTACCAAATTCTTCGTTCTGGTTCCTTTAACCATTTCTTTGATTTTCTTGATCTTCTGTTGTCTTTGTTTCTCTGCCACTCACCATTGACAGCCTTTTGGTAATCAAAATTCCCCAGTGGCTCCTTTTGGTTTCTTATCGATGGTAAGAGTTATGTTTGTATCTGTAATTGTTCAGATGATTACGAAGGGGAGCAACTTGCTAAGGAAATCTCGAGAGACTGGAATACTGGTATCCAATATGATCTTTACTCTTTTGTTTCTAACTTTCTGTTACTTATTTTGTTGCAGTTTTCTTTCATATGTATTAGTGATTTCTGATATATTTGGTAACTCTTTCCGTCTTTGAACAGAATATAAACACTCTAAAAATTGTCTGTGGTTTTTCTCATTGACCCTCAAGTACTTCTTCGATCCCAAAGTTACTGTGAGTGAACATTTTAATCTGTAATCTTGTATGATTGAAACAAAGCAAAACAGGGGCTAACTAATGTGGACAGACAGTGGACCAGTTAAATGACTTCAAGGCTTGGTTTGATTTCATGCTTCGATGTGTGTTTTTGATGTTGGAAGAACAGAATATGGAGCTGTTGTAGACTAGTAGCAAAGTACTTTTACAAGTTTTGAAGTTATGTAGTAGGTTTAGTTAGTAGGAGACTTGGTATATATATTTTGGATAATTTATAATGTAAAAGATTATGTATTTTGGATAATTTATGGAATATAAAAGTTATATATGAAAGTGTAATAAATTTATACTATGTAAAATATTATTCAAGTACATGAAATTTTATCAAAAAGTTATGCATAAAAATTAAATTATCATTTATATTTATAAAATACTAAATGAAGATATGAGGTTTAAATTAGAAAAAATATATTAAGTTTTAATGGTTGGTGTTTAAAGTTTAGGGTTTAAACCCTAGCTTCTAAATATAAACTTTAAAACTTCAAACTTTTCGGAATAGAATTTCAGTTTACACTTAAACTCAAAATTTAAATCTATTATCAAATATAAAATCTAAATCTCAAAAACTAAATCTTAAATCTACACCCTAAATCTCATACCCTAAACCCCAAACTTAAACCTTACATACAAAGTCATAAATCTAACTTTTCCCAATTTATAATATAAATTTAAAACTTAAACACCATTATATACTAAACTCAAATTGTATAATTAATTCTAAATCCTAAACAACAAATCTCATATTAAACTATATCATAAAACACTATATTATACATGCATATATATATATATATATATATATATATATATATATATATATATCATACCCTTCATTACTCATATATCATAAATTCTATCTAAAGAAACTTAAAACTCCAATCTTTTTATTATTTAACATCAAAAATTACAGAATCTAATCTCAAAGATCTAAACCCAAACCACTATACTCCTAAACCCTAAACTCTCTAATCATTTTGTTAATCTTATAGTATTAGTTCTATTTAACTTCAAATTGTTTATTTCTATCGTGTATTTTAAAAAATAATAACAAAACTCTAACATAAACTTTTAAATTTTTTATTTTTTATTAAACAACTTTGGTCTTAAATTTAAAGTCAAAATTTAATCTTTGTAGTCTTAATTTGTAACTTCTTAAACACAAACCTTAAATTTCAATTAAATCCTATACCCTAAACCCTAAACCCTAAACCCTAAACCCTAAACCCTAAACTCAAACACAAACCTTAAAGATTGTGATTTTAAAATTTCCATTAAGAAGGATGATTAAGAGAAGAATGATATTTTATAAAGATTATGTTTAAAAACAAAATTATCATTTTAAAGTTTTAATCTTAAATTTATATTCTAAATCTCAAACACTAAATCTTAAATCTAAACCATAAACCTCAAATTTAAACCCTACATACAAAGTCATAGTTCTAATCTTTTCAAACTCATAATACAAAATTTAAATTTTCAAGTCTATTTAAAAACTCAAACTATATACATAACCTAACTCAAAACCCAAATCATTATATTCCAAATCCTAAACTCACCCACCAATCATTTTATTAATCTTTTAGTATTAGGTTTGTTTAACATAAAATTGCTTATAAAAAGTGATATCTACTCATTTTGTTAATCTTATAACATTATTTTTATAACTATAAATGTGTAAGTTAACTGTTATATAAAAAAATAATCAAAAAATATAACCACAATTACTAAAATAACTATTTAATGGAATAAGAGTTTTAGTTAATTGAAGTTATTTTTTATTATAACTTCCAAAAATTAAAGTTAAACCATTAAACAAACAAGTACAAAAACAAAAGAAAAAAAATCTTATTAGTTAATAAATAAATATTAAAATTACAAATATTAGCCAATCAGAAACAAGTGCATGGATCACCCTTTTAAAATCTTGTCCGTTGATAGATGTTAATCTAATGGTTCAAAACAGTTTACATTAAGTAATATTTCCTCCTCTCATCTGTCGATCTCCATCTCCTCTCTCTCTCTTCGCTTCTATTCTTCTTCTTCTTCCTCTCACTTTCATCAATGAAAAAATCAAAGGCACAACATGCCTTTGTTTCTAGTTCTGAGAAAGTGGTAGTGTGACGAACCAAAGGCGATGGTGGCATGACAGATCTGACTGAGAGAGTATCTCTTTCCATGAACTGGCCTTCTCTCCTTCTCTACAACTCCCGGAGATGGCTCCTCCTCTGCGAGCGGCTCCATATTCAGATTGCTCGTCCGCCGCTGCGTCTCAGGTTTCGTTGCTCCATCTCTGTCATTCAGATCTCTCTCTCTCTCTCTCTCTCTCTCTCTCTCTCTGTGTGTTTAATCTGATTTTTTGTTCTTAGTAAAGGTGGTGGTCGTGGGCAAGATGTGGTGGTAGTGAGCAGAGGAGACGTTTCAAACTTGCCTCCGTCTCGCCCCGTCGTCATTGGTCTTGAGCTTGCCCCTGTCATCACTGGGTCTCGAAATCGTCCCATCGTCATCAATGGTGACGAAGATGGAGTATGGAGACAAAACAGAGGAAGACATCAAGAAGAGAAAGCTGAAGGAGGGTGGCGGTTCACGTTAGCGATTACTTTTAAATTCTTAACAGATTGGTTTGGACAAAGGTCTAAGGGAAGATATATTGATCTTGGACTTGGTGGTGCGGTGGAGGCAAGGTCAAGCACGGCCGCTGGAGGAGGCAAGACTAGGCATGGCGGCATAGCATATTTTGTTTTTTAGGTTTAGATTTTTCAGATTTGGTTTGGTTTAGTGTGAACCGATGACATTTTAATCAATAAATAAAATGTTTGTAATTAGTTTTTGGTTTAATTTGTTCTTTAATTACTTGTATACTGATTTTAATTAATTTTAATTAATATATAAATTTAATTTTTATTTATGAATTAACTTGATTTCATTAATTATTTTATTTTAATTAAATATTGCTAACTAATTAATTTTTGATAAATTAATTTAATTATTTATTTTTAGTTATAGCATTAAAACGATGTCATTATAAATTATGCTATGACACATGAAAAATGCCATAGGAAATCATATATAGCAAAATTATGGTGTTATTAAAACGATTTAATATAGCAAAACATAAATGCTACAATATCTCTAGTTATTATAGCACACGAAAATACGCTACAATAGGAGGGGGGTCTACCATAGCTGCGGCTGTCATGGCGTTCTTCGAAACGCTACGAAAACCCTACCATAGGATGTTTCGGGTGCTACTAATACCGATATTTCTTGTAGTGGGGTTGCATGTCATGTTCCACATGGAATAAACAACTAAACAAAAGCAATATTCTCCGCTAATAAGACACACGACAAACTAGTCATAGCTCACCTACATTGTTCGGCTAGACACGACATGCAACCATTACACACACTAGTCATAGCCACCTACATGGCTAAACTAGACTAGACGACTCATGTATATGCAACACCTGCAAAACTATCACTAATGCAATCACTCATGCATTAACAAGTCCATAATTATGCAATCACACATGCATAACTAACACCGTAAACGACATGTGAGAGCAACCACCCACCCAACCAACATGCATTCACAAGAATTTCTAGATAACAATGCTAGTATTCATCAACACAAAGCATGCTACTTAGTAAAAATGTCTAGATATGCAATGCTAAATAATTTCTACACAAAGCATGCGATTCAACTACTCTCTAAACAAGCACGCAATAAAATCACCACAACCAAGCATGCTATCAATCTTAAACACACAATCACAAGTTCATAATCACAGAACACACACACGCATGGGATCTACCACACACCCATGCGGTTCACACACAATCCAAGGAGTGGTTTAGCTTAAAAATCCGTCCGGTCTAAGCTCTTCCCTGCAACCACACACGTTGAGTACACACAATCAACCTCTTTGGAACCCACCTAGGTCTTCAAACAAAGTAGAAAGGCCACACTCACAGCCATAACACTCTCCTACCCGATTTAACCTGGGTTTTACCAAAAACCGGTTTAGGAAGGCTAAAGGCTCAAGGGATAAAAAACAATTTCAAAACAGGAAATCAAAATCTTACCACCATTTCTAGCCCAACAGCACAGATCCTAGTCTAAGGATCAGCCATCACAAGCCTCCTAACACTCACCTCACACATTTAGAAAATATTTTTGGTTTTTGGCTACTTTCTCTCTCAAAAAAACAACAAGAACTGATAAACTCTGGATTGCTAAACTCTCAAAGACTCATCCTAAGGGGTGTATATATAGTCACTGAATGCATGGGAAACCCTTGACAAGTGCCCATCCAAGTGTCACTAAACTTTGCCTTTTTGCATGCAAGAGTAGAAAGTTCTGATAAACCACTCACTCTTGTCTCATCTTCTAGAAGAAAACTCAAATTCTCCAGCAGGTTCAGTGAAAGAAATCTCAGCTCCAAACTTGCTCTCCAAGCCACTTTGCCATATAAGCCACTTTTAGGCCAAACATCCACTTTGTCATAACATGTGGTAAACCTACTCCCTAGCTTTGCTCCCAAATCTAATTGTAGACTATAACATGTTTGTTTATATCCTATGCATGCTCTCCATTGTGCCTGATATTTTTCCATCATGTTTTCCTCCTTGGCCACAAAGGCAATTTTGGTCCTTTAAGATAAAGGAATACCCTGTTCACTTTACCCTTCGAACTAGCATGATCCAATACTTCAAATGGATCCTAAAAAAGCATAGATGTCGTGTGGCTCATGCTTAAAAGTCTTCTTTACTCAGTTCTCCTCCCTCATAAAATGTACTACTTTTAAGGATAAAAAGATTTTGATGTCTCCAACCATTCCTTGCACCTTTTGTCCTTCATTCATCACCATAAAATCCCTTGATTTCATTCACATCCTGCCCTAAGTTGTAAGATATTTAGTCCTCCACATGGCAAGATCTCAACCGTTGGATCGGGAGGTGTCATGTGGCACAATATGGGCCATTGACTTTCTTGACTCTTGTTGACTTTTATCCATTAAATTTAACCATCATATTGAGTCCATATATTTTTAAAAACACTCTTTTTAATCCTTATCACAGGCTTTCACATCTTCATCTGGCTTTCGTTTCACCTGATTAGCCGATTTTGACCATATTGACCATTTCGACCAAAAACATGTTCCCCCGTACCATCTTGGTTTTTACTTGACAATAACTCCATATAATGTCTCCATATACCTTATGAAAGGTTCCTGGATTGATCTGCAAACTCCTGGATCTGCAAATTCCTTTTGACTCGATAAAAAAGTTTGAAAAAATCCGCAAACGAAAGCAAGGTTTTACAACCATGCTCTGATACCACCATTTGTAACACCCCCAAACCATCCAAGGCCAGACAAACCAAGAACCGATACGGAAGAGCCATAATTTGACAAGCACCGCAAGTGATCCAGTCAATTCCGAGGGATGAACCCAGGGTTCCGACCGGTCCGACAGCGTTACAGTCCCTCTCGAGACCTTAGCCTAAGGCTTGCCAACCCGTTCCTTGGTAGAGAGTTGTGTTAAATCCAGACAAGACTTAATTACCAGCGTTAAACGGGTATTTTTTTATTAAACATACAAATTATTTATTTTACAAATGTCGGGAAATCAAAGATATCCGTAAACACAAAATCAGAGTTTGAAGTCAAAAGGGTACCTACAAAAACAACGAAAAAATTTGAAAAAAACAGGTCTTCTTATCTCTTGCAAACAGCACCATAAATCTACACAGGCCACATCATCCACACCCCTCTAACGCCCAAACCCTCTATGGCTACCTGCAAAAAGATACAACAATTGGGAATGAGCAACCTAGTGTTACTCAGTTGGAACCGGGGCCCTCTAACCAAAACAATTCCCCAATCCCCAAAACCCCAAACATACAAGAAAGCAACCATGCAACTCAAATATGCAATGAGGAAACAACAATGACAATAATAATGCATGATGTTACACTACGCGTAGACTCTCTACTTGACGCGTAAAACCAAGACAGACGTATTCCTTGTCAAACTCAACACCACGTCTAGACTCAATCCTAGACTCGACTCAAACATAAAACACAACACAAGACGCGGATAAAGCAACCGGATACAACATCCTTGGGATCCCAACATAATACACCGGACGCATATCCACCTCATCAACTGAACACTCCCGGCTACAAACACCCTAGTCACATTGTCGGAAAACATCATCTCCGGGAAATGGCTATACTCCGAGTCTAGGCGACATCCCCATGTAGTGCTTGTCCATGAGCGTGTTGGTCAGCTTGTATGGTCCGAGTCGTCCGTTCGACGAGTTGGGCGTCTTGCTTGGCCAACTTCTCAGTTCGGTGAGTTGGATGATCGAGTCCTTTAGTCGTTTTGTTGTCTTGAAGCTCGGGGACACGTCGACCAGAGGTATGGGATAGACTTTTCTTGATGTCTTACCGTGCAGACCATTTCTTATGGTTAGCCGAAATTTGACTTTGATTTTGTTGTTCCCCATTTTTCGAGATATCATCTCTTTTTCACAAAGCGTACATTTCTCGGTAGGTTTTTGACGTTGATTCCATCGTAACCAATTTTGACCCCAACAGTTAGCCCCCAAATCGTTAGAATTTTGATGTTCTTGGGAGTGTTTTAGGCATATTGGATAAATTAGGCAGAATCCAACGTCCGAAAGCCTGGAGGTGAAATAAGGAATCCTCTCTTCTATACGTATGTGGAGCGGGTTTTCAAATTCTTCACTTGCACATTTCCACATACTCTTTTCAGGATTAAAAGATTTTCTCCTCTCTTTCCTTCCCTTGGTATAAAATAAAAAAGGTTATGTCTTCGAGCAGAAGGCTTCCACAAAGTCTCACCACGATCGTTATGTCCCTGATAGCTTCAGCTCGCAACACAACTATGCTGCGCCAAAGGTGGAATTCTCGGCACACTCGGTTGATCCTGAGGAAGCCGAGGCATACTAGGCAGCCATGGGAGAAGTAAAACCTCCCAGACCTGGTACGTGGCCCCCGCCTCCATTTCATGCCAACCCCGTGGAGGGTTGTCCAAGCAGTAGCTGCCAATATGGGCTTGTTGCCATCCCGAGCTGTTGTTAAGTTCCTGAGTTAGTCGCGTTTGGTCTTCCGAAAGTTGGAGTGGTCACCGAGTCTCCGACCGAGGGTTACTTGACATTATATGAGGCATACCTGAAGCAGTGCCATTTGTGGTTTCCTATTCCTGAAATCATGGCGCGACTTTTCAACCGATTCAGGATATCGATTGGTCAGATAAACTCGCGTGGTTTCAGCATATTGTCGGGATTCTAGCGCTGAGTTACAAATTAGGTATGACCCTCGATGACAATCATCTCTACGCTAGGCTTAAACCCTGGGGGAAATCGTCCATAGTTCAGTGTCGAACTATCAAGATTGGCGGGAGAACTTCTTTTTCTTCCGTGTTAGCGATGTATCCGTAGAAGCGAATGGCGTACCCATCTTTAGGACCATATGGGGTCGGAAAGGTATCCTTGATCGAGCGTTTTAATTTTGGTTTAGGTGAAGCTCAATCTCTAATATATATATATATATATATATATATATATATTTAGAGAATACTCCTTTTCTTCTGAGTCTGGAGGGTCTGAACACCATTCGAGACTTGCTTCCTGGTCGTATGTGTTTTTGGTCAACGTTTACCCTGAAACGGGTTCGCCGTGCTGTTGCTCTCCATCGTTTTCGGTATCAGTCGGACCTGCCGGTAGAGGAAGGGTTAGAGTCGACCATGGATGGGTTTGTTCCGTGCGAGATTTTCACAAGAGAGGAAAGGTTGAAAACTCGCAAGGACAAACATGTCATCGTCGAGGATGATGTGGCTGACGAGCGGTGCTACCCTGGTAACATACTTAGAGACTATCTAAATAGTCATGTAGGCGGGAGTAGTGGCGAACGGAACGATCTTGATGAGCTGTTCAGTTTTGACTTTACTCCGGACGAAGGTGGGTCCAGCGAGAAGCCAGAGTTTACCCAAGCGTCATGGATGGTTAAAGGGGTAAGTTTCGGTTCTTGAGCATTAATATTCTCTTTAAGGACAAGCTTTTCATGACTTTGAGATACTTCGCAGGGTCTCCTTATGATGAAACAAGCCCTTGATACGAGCTGCCAAGAGGCACGCATGGCTCAGCTCAGGGATAAGATAGCTGACAAAGAGATTGCGCGTCTGAGAGATGAGTTGGAAAGTTCTTGTCATCGTGAGAGGGAGTCGGTTGCAACGAAGGTTCGTCGCGCTTATAGGCGAGGGAAGAGAGAGATGGCCAAAGTCATGATGAGATTACAAGGGGTTATAAGGACTTCGGGGATTATCGCGAGTGTGGCGGAAGAGTGGGCGGAATATACCTAACGCAGGACCCTGATTATTCGTTTGGCACCAAATATGCGAGGCAGACCGGGCGCATGAACGTGAGGGATATGGACTTTGCGATTCCCCAGATCGAGGAGAGGATTTGGGAACAGTGGAACCCAATTCTTGTTTCTCCCGATACGGTGGAGGCCGAGACGGGGGCTGCCGACGAGATGGGTTAGGTGAACCAGCCGATGGCTCCTCTGGATGTTAATGACTATTCGCTCGGTAGATCGATGACCGGGTTCTTTGACTTTGATGAGTTATTGCGAGGTCACGACTTATTTGGGAATGTGTTCACTTGTATTATTGTATGTTTTCGTTTTATTTTGTTCATCATCAGCCGTCTGTGATGGTATGTAGCAGAACGGGCCAAATGTGGCCTTGAATCCCTACCTTTTATCAGCTTTCGTTCAAACTATGTTTTATGAGAAGAGGGTGTTTCAAAAGAAGTTTGGAATTCGTTTAGTGTAGGGAAAAATTCAAGTTATCATCCCGTCTTCCTTCCTTCTTTGGGTATCATCCTATTCGTTGTTCGTCCAAGATGTTTGAGGAGTTTTCAAAGTTTCGAGAACCTTTAGATACAGATGAAGAGACATGCTTTCAGGATCTCGTATCTTTTTGATATCATGCCTTGAGACGTTAGAGACCAGTGTGCTGGGTTTAAGGCAAGACATAGGTTTATTTTCGGTTTAAGGCTTTCCAATGACTAATCATCTTTCGTTTTGCCTGTTTCAAATTTAACCTGACTCCGTTCCGATTTTAAGTACGCGGTAGGTTATCGGCTTATACGTCTTTTCTGGTCGGAGTTGAGCATCTCTTCGTTAAGTCTCCCGAAAGTGCTGACCAAAATTTCAGATTTCTTTTATAGCGCTATTTATTCTAGTTGGATGTGAGAAGATCTGTCCTTAGGACGGATCTGGGTGTGTTTGTTTAAGAAGGCTAAAGTACTCGGCGGGGCTAATTGCCGATCGTTTTATGGTTTATAGTCGCGAATGGACTGGGGGTGTGTTCTCGAAAATTCAGACGACGCCTCGCCCTTTTTTTTTGAAAACCTACTTTGTGTAAATAATGCTTTGAGCATATGGGACCAGGGTCTCGTGCTTTGGTTGGGAATCGGAATTGACGATTCGACCGAGATATGTTTTCTGGATAAGATAGCGTGGAGTTGATCCGTTTTGATGTAGAATGATTTTTCGCGAGTTTCCGTTTATGGGTTAGTGCGTTAAATGTTTTGCTTGTATATGGATGTTTACCGAAAGTATAGCATAACATTTCTTTACAAGATGATAGTTAATTTTTAAATTATAATGAAGTCTTTATTGCCGATTTTTTTAAAAAATATTGAGTACAACGTACATTTTTTTAATGCGGGAATATACGAGTATTCTTATATGTACCACTCCCCTCCCTTGTTAGAGAGGGGGATATCTGAACTCGTCTTTCAACGAGCTGCCTACGTACCCCTTTTGAGGTTCAAGATGTCTCATAGTTCTGCTGTTTGGGTGAGTCTGTTTACTCGGCCGTCGTGTTTGTGTCGACTGCGTCAGTTACTGAGGCGTCTTTGTCCGAAATGTTTTCGGCTGGTGCTTGAGCTATCTTCGGGCGTTTGGTCTTTTTTATCGCGGTGTTCGTGATTTGTCTTAGCTTGTTCTCAGCCAGGAAGCAACATCTCAACTACTTCTGGCAACTCTAAATCACAGCAATCTCGTTATGAGTTGGGAATTTAATGCCTAAGTGATAAATCAACGGAACTGCCTTCATGGCGTTTAGCAAAGGCGTGCCAATGATTATGTTGTAGATGGCTGGGTGGTCGACGACCGCGAAATCGATGATCTTAGTGACTTCTTTTGCCGCAACGGGTAATTTGATTGACCCGAGGGTCATTGACGTCGTGCCAGACAAACCGGTTAGCGGTTTTGGCGATGGTACAAATTCGCTTAACTCGACGTTCATCCTTTTGAGAGTATCGCAAAAGAAGACGTTGACCGTGCTTACCGTGTCGATGAGAACCTTAGCGACATCGAGATCTCTTATCATGAGATTAATTACGAGTGGATTGCAATTTGGCTGATCCATCCCTCCAGCCTATTCTTCATCGAAAGTGATTGCTCCTTTCGGGGAGTTATTGGGCGTGGACCAGATCTTCGAATTTTCACTTGTCTTGGCCTTGCGCTGATAAGCTTTGATGTCCGAGACGGTATCGCTACAATATTTCAATCCGTCGATAATCATGTTTACCCTGCGATGGTTCTTGTTGTTGCTCTTCTCGTCCTGACTTCTTCTCCTCTATTCTCTAGATTGGTTCCCTTGGGAAGAGTTCTCCGTTTGAGAAGTCCTGTCATTTTTTGGGGAACGGTCCGAGTCGCAGATGAGATATTTCACGCTGTAGACTCTGGAGAGTTCTCCGGAGAGCTCTCCAGAGAGCAGTTTTGCGGCCAACCTCGCACCAAGAACTTTGCAGCTAATGGTCAAGTGTCTGCGGGCTTGGTGAAAGTCACAGAAGGCGTTTTCGTCGTAATTCAGATTTTGGGTCCACGTGTTACCTGTCGTCTGGCCTTGCTCCAATCCGCAGTTAATAGTGTAGTTATGCGCTCCCTGCGTTTCTTCTTCTTCGCGAATGATGCTTTTGTTGTTCCGAGGGTTATTCTTCTTTAATATCTGATCCGACCCTTGGTCTCTTCTTCGATAATGATGTAAACCGTGGCTTTGTGAAACGCGTCCTGGATCGTACGCGGCTTCTCCAAAGTTATCCACATCCTGAACTTTGATTTGTACCAGAGCGTTTTTCAAAGTGTGTATATTGTGACTTTGTCGCTTATCCCGCTGACTCTAGCCATGACGGTTTTGAACCATTTTATAAAGTCGCAGAGAGTCTTGTCCTCTCCCTAGGATATGCGAAAGAGGTCCATGTCGGAGGTTTCTCGATCTATGAACATCGAGTATTGCTTGAGGAACTCTGAGAAAAGCTGGCGGAAACTCCCGATGGAGTTCCCTTGAGGCGAGAGAACCATTCTAGTGCTGCTTCGCGGAGGTTTTCTACGAAGATGGCGCATTCGCCGTCGTATCTCTTGTTTTCTCTGAACCTGGCTCTTCCCTTCGCGTCCTGAAAAGCCTATAAGTGTGCCTTGGGATCGATAGTTCCGTCGTATGGCATCAGTTTGATATTCTCAAGATTCAAAACCTTAGTTTCAGTGAAACGAGTAGTGAAAGGTATTTTACGAGCCTCCTTGAGCACCAGATCGATCTCTGGTGCGGTGCTAGTAGCGTGATGGATATGGGACTTCACCGCTCTAACTACGGCCACCGTTTTCATGAGATCATCGCAAAGATCGCAAATTTCAGAACTCTTTCTAGCAGATTTCTGGCTTTGTCGGCGTTTGATGTGAGCGTTTCGAGTTTGCTCCACGGCCAATTCCTCCTCTTCGTTCCAGAAGATAGCTTCTTCTTCTTTGGTCATAGAGTTGTCAAACTGGGATTCGTCCCAAGCCGCTCGGCTCCTTGTGCGGCGTGGATGTATCTATGCGTCTTCGTCCGTCGGTTTGGACTGGCTGCTAGACTCCACGTTGGCGCATTTGACTTCTCCTCTTTCTTTATTCTCTTCGTTAGAAGGAAGATCATCCGGGTTCTTCCATGTTGCCGTGGGGGTCACTTCGTCGGGATTCTCTCCAGACGGTTTACCATGCGTGTTGCCTGACCGGTCCAAAAGTGTTGCGAAGTCGAGTCGTCTTCCGCGGATTCGGGTTGTTCCACGCGGAAAAATGGTCTTGTTACTCGCTATTAGGGTTTCGACCTATTTAGTGAGAGAGTTCATGACCTTATCCTTTTCTGCCGACTTCTTTTAAAAAGTCGAGAACATCTTTTTCACCACCTAGAATGCTGCGGTGTTTGCATCGGCGTTGACCGCAGTGACGTTCGTCGCTGGAGTGTATTCAACGTTTTTGTTGACGACCTTGTCGTCAGGAGGCTGTTGGTTGTTGAGATCTGACATGGCTGAGAGTTAGATTAATCCGTACCCCCCCCTCCTTCTAGTGCCAAACTATGGGAACCGAAATTCGCACTGTCGATTTCCGTTGATTTAGGAAAGCAAGGTAAACCTAGCTTTCCCAGAGGTCCTGGATTTCTGCTAAACCAAAAACGCCAAGCAACCAAACAGTGAGAACAACAATATACCAATGAATTAGTAAAGACAGAAAGAGAACAAAGAGGATCTTATTCCGAATCTGTGGTTTAAGTATTACAACAGGTAAAGCCTTAGCGGAAAGAGCCGTCGGCGAGTTCCTAGTTCTAACCTTGTAAAACCTGAAAAACCTAGTTGAGTCAAAGCTCGATAATTGTAAAACGGATAAATGCCAAATTGCCATAAGTGATATGTTTTCTCTGAGTAATAATTTTTGTGTGACCCTTGAATCCTCAACCTCGAAGTCCTTATATACTCCCCCAGACGTGTTTTTTCTTTCCCCTTCTGCCCTCGGTCGAATTTATCGCTTCGCTGAAATATTCCCTTTTCCCTTGATCTTGACATTTATCTTTTAAACTTAACATTTATCTCTTCATGAAAAATAAAAGATAAACCATCATCAAGATTGGGCTTGATTTCAGATAAAATCACGAGTGGGCGTTTAGCCGAGTTTTAAACCTTTTGGGGCCGTTTTTTTACTTAAGCGTTTTTGCGATTTTATCGAAGAGCATTCCTAAGACAACGTTGTCCCTGACGAGAGTTAGGATTTTCGTATAGTGTAGGAAACTTTAGGTGTTTAGTTAACCGTTACAGTTTTACACGATCTATCCGAACTTTATACGAGGGAACGAGTTCTTACGGTAATGTTCCAACGTCAATCTCAATTGAGACGATACAAAGATGAGTTTGATCAGTTTTCGAAGGAGGAAATTATGAGGATGAGACGAAAATAGATTGGTTGATCCAACTCACCGAACGGGGGAGTTGAATTGCTTGTGCTATCTAACTCGCCCGTTTGGCTAGTTGGACTGGACCAACTCGCCGAACGTGCGAGTTAGTCGGCCCATGCTGTCCAACTCGCCTGTTCGGCGATTTGGACTGGCGAGTTGGACTAGTCCAAATCACCGAATGGGTGAGTTGGTCGGCCCATGCCGTCCAACTCGCTCGTTCGGCAAGTTGGACTGGTCAAAATCGCCGAACGGGCGAGTTGGTCGGCCCATTCTGCCCAACTCTCCAAACGGGCGACTTGGTTGGCCCATACTGCCCAACTTGCCGAACGGGCGAGTTGGTCGGCCTGCACTCCCAACTCGCCCGTTTGGCGAGTTGGTTGGCTTGTGTGGTTTGACTCGTCCGTTCGATGAGTTGGATAGTGGAGTCCTTTAGTCGTTTCGTTGTCTTGACGCTCGGGGACACGTCGACCCAAGGTCTAGGATAGATTCTTCTTGATGGCTTACCGTGCAAACCATTCCTTCGTGTTTAGCCAAAACTTTACTTTGATTTTCCTGTTCCCCCTTTTTCGAGATATTAAATCTTTTCACAAAGAGTACATTTCTTGGTAGGATTCTGACTTTAATTCCGTCGCAACCGATTTTGACCCCAACATGGAGTGTTCAGTTGATGAGGTGGATAAGAATCTGGTGTGTTGTTTTGGGATCCCAAGGATGTTGTATGCGGTTGCTACATCTGTGTGTTGTGTTTTGTTTTGTGTTTGAGTCGTGTCGAGGATTGAGTCTAGACGTGGTGTTGAGTTTGACCAGGCATATGGCTGTCTTGGTCTTTTGCGTCGAGTAGAGAGTATCAGTGTAGTGTAGCACCATGCATTATTATTGTTATTATTGTTTCCGCATTGTATATTTGAGTTGAATATTGCATGGTTGTGTGCTTGTATGTTTGGGGTTTGGGGATAGGGGAATTGTTGTTGTTAGAACGGCCTGATTCCCACTGAGTAACACTAGGTTGCTCATTCCCCATTGTTTTATCTTTTTGCAGGTAACCATAGAGGGTTTGGGCGTTAGTGGGGTGTGGAGGATGTGCCATGTGTAGATTTTTGGCGCTGTTTGAAAGAGATAAGAAGACGGGTATTTTCAGTTGTTTTTCGTTGTTGTTTATATGGGTACCCTTTTGACTTTAAACTCTGATTTTGTGTTTACGAACATCGTTGAGTTCTTGACATTTGTAAAATAAATACAAAGTATGTTCAATAATAAAATTCTCGTTTAGCGCTGATAATTAAGTCTTGTCCGGACTTAACACAACTCTCAACTAAGGAATGGGTTGGCAAGCCTTAGACCAATGTCGAGAGGGACAGTATCACGGTCAGACCGGTCTGACCCTTGGGTTCATCCCTCAGAATTGACTGGATCACCTGTGGTGCTCTTCAGATTGTGGTGCTTCTGGATCGGTTATGGGTTTGTCCGGCCTAGGACGGTTTGGGGGTGTTACACTGGGCCCCAATAACAACAACAATTCCCCAATCCCCAAAACCCCAAACATACAAGCAAGCAACCACGCAACATGCAACTCAAATATGCAATGCGGAAACAACAATAACTATAATAATGCATGATGCTACACTACTTGGAGACTCTCAACTCGACACGTAAGACCAAGACAGCCGTATGCCTTGTTAAACTCAACACCACATGTAGACTCAATCCGAGACTCGACTCAAACATAAAACATAACACAATACGCGGATGGAGCAACCGGCTACAACATCCTTGGAATCCCAACATAACACACTGGACCCGTATCCACCTCATCAACTGAACACTCCCGGCTACAAACACACAAGTCACATAGTCGGAAGCATCATCGCCAGGAAACGGCCATACTCCGAGTCTGGGCAACATCGTCATGTAGTGCTTGTCCATGGAAGCGACCCACTTCATGTGACAAACGAATGAGTGAGTTCAATCCGTCACACAAATCGTATTGTCCGTTACAGGATCGCACTAGACCATCACATCAAGTCAAAACGCTTCGTTAGAGGATCACGCTAGACAATCACAATCAAATACCACCAGAGAGTCGCCTTCCTCGCGATATACCACCAGGGTCTCAACGTCTCAAAGTCTGCTAATCCTCCCACACGTGACACACACCTGAAGGATTAGTGATGGGTTGCATGTCTTATTCCATCTGGAATTAACAACTAAACACAAGAACTATTATCCGCAAATAGGCGACATGACACACTAGTCATAGCTCGCGTACATGGTTCCGCTAGACCCAACATGCAACCACTACACACACACTACTCATATCCACCTACATGGTTAAGCAAGACTAGAAGACTCATCTATATGCAACACATTCAAAACTATCACTAATGCAATTACACATGCATTAACAACTCAACACTTATGCAATCACACATGCATAACTAACACCCTAAACAAAATGTGAGAGAAACCACTCAACCAACATGCGATTCACAATAATTTATACATAGAAATGCCACAATTCTCCATGCTAAAAATTTCTACACAAAGCATGCAATTCAACTACTATCTAGACAAGCACACAATAATATCACCAGAACTAGCCAAGCACGCTATCAATCTTAAACACAGAATCACAAATTAATAATAACAGAACACACACACGCATGGGGTCTACCACACACAAAAACCGGGTTACAAAGGCTAAAGGCTCAAGGGATAAAAAAACACTTTCAAAACAAGAAATCAAAACCTTACCATCCTTTCTAGCCCAAAACCACGGATCATAGTCTAAGGATCAGTCACCACAAGCCTCCTAACACTCACCTCATACGTTTAGAAAATATTTGGGTTTTTGGTTACTTTCTCTCTCAAGAAAGAACAACAAAAACAACTTGAGAGAAGAAGATATGGATTACTAAACTCTCAAAGACTCATCCTAACGGGTGTATATATATAGCCATGGAATGCATGGGAGACCCTTGAAAAGCAAACTCACATTCCCCTTCAGGTTCAGTGCATGAAATCTCAGCTCCAAACTTACTCTCCAAGTCACTTTACCACATAAGTCACTTTAAGGCCAAAAAATCCACTTTTTGCATAACAAGTGCTAAACCTACTCCTTAGACTTGCTCTCAAAGCTCATTTTATATTATAAAATGAGTGTTTATCCTATGCATGCTCTCCATCGTTCTTGACATGTTTCCATCACGTTTTCCTCCGTGGCAACAAAGGCAATTTTGGGCCTTTAAGGTAAATTAATACCCAATTCACTTTACCCTTCCAACTAAAGATCCAGCCTGATCCAATATATCATATGGTTCCTAAAGATAGCTTAGATGTGTGGACCATGCTGAAAAGCCTTTTCACTCATTTCTCCTCCATCGTAAAATGTTGCAATTTTAAGGACGAAAAGGATCTTGATGTCTCCATCCAGTCCTTACACCTTTTTTCCTTCATTTCTTAACCATAAAAACTCTTGATTTAATCACATCCTGCCCTGAGTTGAAAGAAATTTATTCCTCCACGTGGGAAGATCTTAACCGTTGGATCGAGAGGTGCCATGTTGCACAATCTAGGCCGTTGACTTTTCTTGACTTTTCTTTACAAAATTTGACCATCATCTTGAGTTCATATCTTATCCCATTTGAATCCATATCACAAGCTTGCACATCTTCATTTGGATTTCGTTTCACCAGTTTATTCGATTTCGACCATATCGGACATTATGACCAAAATTGTGTTCCTCCGGACCATTTTGATTTTGCCTTGACCAAAATTCCATATGATGTCTCCATATACCTTAATAAAGGTTACTAGGTTGATCTTCAAACTCATGGATTCATAATTGACTTCTTCGGCTTTGATCGTTACCGGTACCCTATATCAACCATCTTCAAAATCTTCATAGACCACTTCTGTTTTCATGTCGACCAGTCTTCAAACTACTTTGATCAAATCTCTAATAACATATTCCATTAATTTCTTACTCCAACCGTTGGTAATTCACAAGTCTTTGAATTTTTATTGACTTGCCACCTAAGATCAGGGGTATTACACATATACTCCCATTTTTTCCAAATATCCGTTCGCTCAGATTCAATATTTTAAAATAAAAAGTAAGCTATACAGAAAATTCGGACAGACTTTTAATAAGTCTCGCTAACCTCTCACACAAAGTAACACTTCAAGTCTACAAACAAGCAAATGAAACGCTACTCAACAACCGATAAACTCTTCAAGCCCGCAAACATTCAAACAAGAACTGCGACAAACCAAAGAAAAACCAACATTCAGCATCGCGAGACGTCACAAACGCCTAACGAAATCTGTTTTTCAAAATACCTTCCTAGATGAAACCTCCATCTTTGAAACCCAAACTGTCATACACACTAACACCTATTCTTCACAAAGACTCAAAACAATAACATCTACGATCATGTTTGCTTCTCATCACAACAAACGACACTAGCGTCCTAAACAGACTAAGCCATCTCCACCCATAGAGATAGCTCTCCGACATCCAGACAAATCAAAATTGTCTTTGGAGATATCTCGTACCCTAAACCCATCATACTAGTCTCGAACATCTCAAGGCCTGATATCTACCTGTTACGAGATCTTAAAGCATGTCTCTTCGCTCATGTTTGTACGTTCATACGATTTTGCAAAATAAAAAAAAAATTCAGATATTTCGCCAAAAAGGAATGACGAGTGTGACGATATGCAAAGAGTTAGGTACGAGATGACAACTCATATTCTTCTCTCCACACACGCTCTTACGCTTTTAAAACTTAGCGTATATTTTAATAAAAAATGCTGCAAATAGGCGAGGATTCAAAACCACATATGGCCAATCCCGAAAACATAAAATATGGCCACACACGTCCAAACCAAACATAAGCAGAAAACATTAAGCGTCCCGAACAGGACTATAACCTTACTCATCCGCGAGAGGCGGGACCTCATCCGCATCCATTGCGTCACGAAGAATTGAATCTGCGTTGCCAGAGCCTCCCTCGATCACATTGCAAATCTCAACATCCACGAGCTCCTGCCCCTATAGGTATCCCAAGGCGTCGGAAGAGTGCACTCAGTCTTCAGATCAGCAAGGATTGAATCAAAATCTCCCTCTACGACTGCCAGTTTTGCTTTACGAACAGACAGACTCACCTTGTCGGCCTCTAGAGACAGAGCTCCTTCGCCCTGAAGTAGCTGGACACCCTCTTTGATAACCGCCAAAGCAAGATCACTTCTGTGAATATCAATCAGAGAATCAAACGAACTGGACACCCTCGCCAAGCGAGCTTGAAACTTGGCCTTAGCCTCTACAGCTCGATGAACCTTCTCTGTTGTGAATCTGACACTGTAGACGATGCAACTCTGAAGCCTTAGCCTTCCTAACCTTCTTCTTGATAAAGGAACTCGCTTATTTCCCGAGATCTCTCTCCAACTCGCTAATCCAACTCTCCAACCTCGACACATTGAGAAAATGGACTTCATCGATAGCTCCCAACTTTGCCTCAAGCTGCGATGATCGTTAATCATCCTTTCTAACAAAGACACGAATCGCACACACGAAGAGAAATGAGAAAAGATCCAACACACCGAAAAATGACTCTTAAAGGAAACCTTGGCATGGTACGGCGTTATCAAACTCGAACTAGAACCCCCAAGGGCAAAGGCCCGATCTTGCTTCCTCGGACGCATCTCCTCTTCTTAGTTGTCTCGGGGTTTATACAAGCCATCTTACGACCCTTCGGCACAACGACGGAAGTGGCACTAGGGCACATAACCCCAAGACAGTCTCTCTCTTGGCCAGACGATGAGGCATCGACTATGGAGCTTGGTCAGTATCGGTAACAAAAACTGGAGTCATAGAAGAACATGTCGGGTGCACCGAAACCTCCATTGCAGTCACTCCACCATCAGGAACGATCCGTCGTATCAACTAGGACGGAGCTCCCTGCCCGACATCACGGCGAGTCATCTCCTCCCGAAAAGCGATATACTCAGCCACATGAGTTGGAACATAACCAGGAGAAGGAGAGTTCGACGAACGCGCCAGAAGGGCAGCGCCATACCAGACTCGTTTATTCTTTGCTTGTCGTGAGAGGAAGTCATCTTGATTCGAAAAAAGCTCTCAAGAAAAAAAAAGATGAAAATTTAGAAGTGTGGAATGAGTGAAGAGAAAAGGTCCTATACTTATTAAAAAAATTCCGCCAATAATCGACAAAATATTTGGAAATAATTCACGAAACATTCCTCGATGTAGATTCCAACTATACGCACATCACTCCCTCGTAAGAATCACACTCAAACTTATTAGCTGGGGGGCTAACTGTTGGGGTCAAAAACGGTGATCATGAAATCAATGTCCAGGACTTCTAAGACTATCTCTCGAAAAAAACTCATTCCGAAAAATCGTACATAATAAGTTTCAGGATAACAACGAGTCGTGCATATTTTTTGGTCGCCCACACACGACTAGACACGGAGCACCGTCTAGTCTCCCTTGGCGATTAGACACTTACCAATGTCTAGCCGCCTGGGCGATTAGACACTCACCAATGTATGGTCTCCCATGGGCAGCCGGACACTCACCAATGTATGCCCGGCAATGGCTGCCGAACAGTCACCAATGTCTGGTCGGCCATGGGCTGCTGGACACTCACCAATGTCTTGTCGGCCATGGGCGGCTAGACACTCACCAATGTCTGGTCTCCCATGGGCGGTTAGACACTCAATAATTTCTGGTCGCCCATGGGGGTTAGACACTCACCAATGTCTGGTCGCCCATGGGCGGTTAGACACTCAATAATTTCTGGTCACCCATGGGGGTTAGACACTCACCAATGTCTGGTCGCCCATGGGCGGTTAGACACTCACCTATGTCTGGTTGCCCATGGGCTGTTAGACACTCACCAATGTCCGGTCGCCCATGGGCGTTCGACACTCACAAATGTCTGGTTGCCCATGGGCGGTCAGTCACTCACCAATGCCTGGTCGCCCATGGGCGGTTAGACACTCACCAGAAGATAATTGTCAAGTCTCAATATAATTATGGAAAATCGAGAAGATAAGGAAGATTTGCGCAAAGAAAAACTCGAATGGGGGGGCATAAAAGGAAAAACGACCGACATAGGAGACCTATATACAAAAGAGCCAAGACAAGGAGCGGGGGATCCAAAAATTAGGTTTTGGGGGAAGTGATTATTAGTTTTAGGAGAACTAGGATCTAGAAAGCTAGACTAGCAAGTATGATACTTAGAAAGTTTTAATGTTCTGTTCATTTGTTCTCCATTATTGACGATTTTCCGTCCATCTTGTTTTCGGTGAATCTCTGTAACTTTACTTTGTCTTAATCAATAAAATGCCTTCAATCTCTTTCGATATCTTGTTATTGACTCTTTTTTGTATTCATGTTTTTATGCAGGGATTCTGGGACCTCAAGGAAAGTTAGGGTTTAATGACTTTCCTTCGTTCACTACAATCGACACTGCGAATTTTATTTCCCATATTGCGTATGAAGCTGAGCACTTATTCTTACGCAGAAAATATTATCTCCAATACGCCTATTCCTAGACAAGAAGTAAGGAGGCTTAATGCACTTTAGTAAGAATGATCTTAGCCATGTAACCTGGTATCTAAACAATGGATTCTGGCTCAAAACCGGGTCATGTCCTGCCTACTTGTCAGTTTGGACTCGGGACCATGTGAGAGTCAAGCCCTCCTATCCAAGCCCAATGTCGGAGAAGTATTGTTGCTTAACCTGATAGAAACCGAGTACGCATAGAGTGTCGTCCTTGTGTGACAAGAAAGAAGAAAGCAGTACTATGTGTACAGCATAAACAAAGAGATTCGATACAGTCATCCAGAAAAGCTAGCCCTCTATCTGTCATAACAGCTGGGAAATCATGGCCTACTTCCAGGCTCATCCGTTCGTGGTGGTATCACTATTTTGAAAAATTATTTTTCCATAAGCCTGAGGTAAAGTGGCAATCGGCAAGTAGGCAGAAGACCTCCAGCCCCTCTTGGTTTTAAGAGGATAAGTCCAACACCTCCGGGTATCAAGTGGGTAAATCCTACAATATCTGGGTCTCACGAGCGTAAATCTCATAACCTCCGGTTTCAAGACAATAAATCCCACAACCCAGGGTTTTAAGAAGATATATCCTAGAATCTCCGGGTTTTAAGAAAGATATATCCGATATTTTGGAATGCCGAAATGGAAAAGCCATAAAACAACTAAGAATTTTTGTGACTGCATGACGAAGCGTCCCACAAAGTTCCAGCAACCAAAAAGCTACCTTATAAGGAATGACGACATTCTGAACCACTCCATGAAAAGGCATATCTTGACTACGGCTCACATCCAGTTGACATCGAGAGTGGTCCACCTCTGGGAGACAAAATACTATTCTGCATTAAGTCACTACAGCCTCTTGGTTTCAGACAACAACCATGAATTCCCCTCTGGGTCTTGAGAAGCAATTCATTAGAAATTTTGGGTTCGTAAGGACACTATCTACAGATCCTCCTGAATAAAAGCTTCAATTCCTTAGAACTTTTGTGTGTTTCAAGGATAACATTTAGCAATCCTCTTGAATCAGAGAAATAGTTCCTTAGAACCTTCGGTTTCCCAAGGATATATCTATGGGTCTTCCATCATCAGAACATAAAGCCCTTCAAACTCTGGATTCCAAAGAAGAGTCGACATGAACTCCGGATCCCTATGCGACGTACTTCAATACCTCAGGGTAATACAGTGAAGACTCAGCCTCCACGCTTCCACAAAGGGCCTCATTTTCCCTAGAGAAGGAAGTAGAAGACGCATAGTCATCACTCTACTGCTACCTAGTACAATACTTATCTTGCCTAGAGTCAGGATACGTCCCCGAAGGACCAAGCAGAAAGATTAAAAAAACAACTAGTTAAGAAGATCATTTTCCAGCCCATATATAATCTTGGGGCAAAGAAACAAGAAAAAGACATATTCATTGAACTAAACCAAATATCTGCTTGCTTGATGTGGTCATGTTCCATTTGGATCCGACAAACATGTGGCTACGTGCCACCAAGGACCTGCGCTAAAAAGACAGATCTGTTAATCACTGTAATGTGAATCTGAGATCAAGAATACCTGCTTCCGGGGACGGCACCAGATATCAGATCACCTACAGAAAATTCTGAAAGATACACGTGATCTTCATAAGCGGGATGATGATGTATGCCCATCGTAGCATTCTACTATACTGAATCTCTGGTCTAGGCCAGGAACTATCAACAAGAAAGGAGATCAAGTAACCACTGCAGTACATCAGTGATTCCTTCCTCTGATCGGGCTATGCACCACTTGAATTAGAGTACTAGAATTCTAGATTAATCGATCTCATCTGGCTCTGAGTCTGGAAATTCTCATTGCGCAGCAATCTTCCTTCAACTATTTACTGCTAAGATCTCCACTAACGGGTTCATATGTGGTCAAGGACATAACAACCCAGAAAGGGCATTAAAGAAGTGACGTCCTGCTCCTGATGAACCTGCTGAGAATATATAACCTGCACATGTTATATCTTTTCATTTTTACAGGGTATGGATAGATCTAACCCAGATCCCGACTACTAAAACCTATAAAATGATACCAAACCCTATGATCTTGTGCACAAGTGGAAAACGCACAAAATATGACGCATGAAAATATTTGACGATCGTATGATTGGGGTATCACAAGATATAGTATGCCGTGAAATACAAGTGAGCAACTGTGCAATGTCTAGACCACATGAGCACCTTAATTCCCTGCTTATCCATATGTGGAAAACAGTAAGACTACCGCTGGAGTCACCACCACAGGTAGATTCATACAATCACCGACTGGTAAGACTGGTGCTTGCCTAGCCCTTGTCAAGGATGAAGTAACATTGGCACATGATAAAAGCCTGACAGTGACTTTCGTATATGAAGTAGAGTGCAGCACCATAAGGTGTTGATAGTGGGCTACGTTCGAGTGCCAGAGTGCAACGTCTAAAAGTGTGTTGATATTGGCCTACTTATGACTGGAAAAGTTCAACATCTAAATTGACATTGATAGTGGCTTACCTCCGTGGGCAGAGTGCAATGTCGTATACAATTAAGAGCAGCTTAGTCATGGGGACAGAGCTTGATATAACCTCCTAAAACTTCCGGGTTCAAATGAAGGGATACACTCTAAGACCTCCGGGTCCCGAAGGGATACATCCTAAAACCTATGTGTTTAATGAGAGGATAAAATCTAACACCTCTTGGTCTTAAAGGGATACATCCTAAAACTGCCAGCTTTAGTGAAAGGATACATCCTAAGACCTCTTGGTCCTAAAGGAACACATCCTAAAACATATGCGTTCATGGACAAAAGTCCATATAACCTCCAGTTTTCCTGGACAAAAATTCATACAACCTCCAGTTTCAGGACGGAAGTCCATATAACCTCTAAGTTTCATGACCAAATTCCATACAACGTCTGCGTTTCCTGGACGAAAGTTCATACAACTTCCAGGTTCCTGGAAAAAGTCCATACAACCTCCGGGTTTCCTGGAAGAAAGTCCATGCAACCTCTGGGTTCCAAGATAGAAAATCATGCAACCTCCAGGTTACAAAGAATCACCACCCTGAACTTATGGGTTCTTGAAGGATGTATTCCTAAACCTTTAGATTTCAAGATAACATGCCCAGGATCCTCGAAATTCCAGGGAAACATAAACCTCATAGTTCAGGAGAACATATCCCAAAATTCCACAGTTTTAAGATGAATACTCTCAAACTTCACGGCACCTCTAGGTAGCAGGATACAAGGTCATCCAAGCGTTGATAGCGGACAACCTACGGGGGCCGATTTCAATGTGCTACACAGTTGAGAATAACCAAGAATCAATGACAGAGTTCAGCAAGAGTTCCGACCTTATTTATCATGCAGGGACACTATTGTTCACTGAACACAATAGAACAAAATGTTTAAGAGATAATCTTCGGGTACCAAGAACCGATAGGTTACCTCAACTACTAGGACGACATGTCTCAAAATCAATCAGATTATCTCAGATATCAGGACGACATGTTCAAGAGATTACCATCGGCTACCAAGAATTGACTAGGTCGGCTCTGGGTATCAAGATGACACGTTATATAATTTAGTAGATTACCTCAGCATATCAGGATGAGACCGACATATGATAAGGCAACTGAGCGACATGTCCTAGAAAATCCCTGCCATCAAATACTACGCTAAGGAAAGGAAGGAAGTATTAGAAAAGAGCCTTTGAGAAAGACTCAACAGAGACACATGCCCAAGGTCCCAGTCAAAGTAGAACTCTTAGACAAGGTTAGAAGCTACTGCTACAAAACCTCAAATACCAGAAAACATGCAAAATGCAATAAGATAAACCGGAATGAAGACATAAATGAAAGGCCACTACTGCCTACTTCAAGTTCAACAAAGATACCAGTCTTAGTTGGGACAAAAGAGGCGCAAGCAAGGCCAGCAGAATCAAGCACGAGAATCCTCAGTTTTGGCCTCCGAGTCATAATAAACCTCCTCAACCACGTGATCCTTAACCACTCCAATATTCTCCTTTTTAGAAATTCCCGGTCTTGACCTATCTACTCGTATTCATTCATAGAGCCAGATAATCCTTAAGAAATGCAGGCTAAATCCATGGTTTGAAGTAAATTCGTATGTAGCTACGGCACACCAAGGTCAATACCGATACAGAAAGTCTCAAACCTGGAAAATTTTAGAAAAAAGAGGAAGATGATGGCACTATCAACTAGCAGCACAAGAAGATGGAACATAAGCATGAGCATCGTCCTCTATAATTAAAGAGTCCCACATGCTCATTTTGATCGTATGCGATAAAGTAGTCTTGCCTTCCAGCATCTACTGGCTTTTACAAGATTAGTTTGCTTGATTTTCCACTTCTCTGTGATCCCTCAACGAGCAATGGCAGCGGATCCACCTGTAATTATTTTACTATCATCAGGAAAAAGGCGCCACAACTCTTCGGATCATGTATCTCCCCTTCTAAGAAACTGTATCTCCTTCTCCAAGATTAGGACGCCCATGGGTAGGCCATCAGAATCCAAAATACAACCACAAGGACTTCTATCATGGGAATGAATAGAACCAAGTACACAAGATCATTGTCGCCAGACTAAAAACATTCCTACTGAAGCATGTGTGTGAGTTTATCTGTTAGCGTATTTTTGTGCAAGTGATTCATGCTCAACTGTACCGAATGATAAAATTAAGGAGACATATTGTTGTGTTGCTTTCTCCTCCTTCAGTTGTTGGTAAACCAGGAGGTCTTACCTTTAGACAACTTCCATATAAGTATGGACCAGTATATGTCGTTAATATATTGGTGGCAGCTGGAAATGTGGATCGTAAGGCAAGAGCTGCCTTTCTAGAATGATGACCAGGTGGTCTTCCTGCCTCAATTGATGGTTCCTGCTTCCGAAGGTGTTTTCTTGACTCTGAGCCGTATCACCATGGAATGTGTTTGGATTTAGAGTTGCATCCTTCAGTGGGGATTGCCTAAGTACCCTTTAGTGGGGGATCAAGCCATTCGTAGATGGGCATGTAGCCTTGTTGTAGGCGTGTAGCCATTGTTGGAATGTAGCCAAATGAGCGCATGGTTCTGTAGTTGATAGGATTCATCTGATCTTATAAGGCACATGGTCGGACCAGATGATAAACATGAAGATAAGCTACAGTGAGCATATAGTTTTTCTGCTGATGGGCAGGAAATCGTGGCCTGAGCTGGTGAGTAGACTTGTAGATGTGCTACAGTGAGCATAGTCCTTGGTCTGGTTGATAGTAATCGCAGGGAAAACCCATCATAAGCATCTCAATGAAGACAGTCTTGTATGTATGAATTTTTGCCTTGGCAGTTGTCGAATTGAGGAGCTCTAGAGTTTGACCGATTAGACAACTTGATATCCTCTCTTTAGGGTTAGGAACCCTATATTATAGTAGAGGTCTTGCCTCTCTCTTGAACCATCTTGGCAAGGTTTAGGAAAAGGAGGATGAGGAGGTTTGTTAAGACCCTGACGCCAAAACTGAGGATCCTCTTGCTTGATTTTGTTGTCCCTGTTTGCGCCTCCTTTGTCTTTTATTACTAAGACTGTTCTCTTTGGTTACCATGTAATAGGCAGTAATGGCCTTTCATTTAAGTCTTTATGCCGGTTGCCCTTATTGTGTTTTAAATTTTTCTTGCTCTTTGAGGTTTTGATGTAGTATCTTAGCCCCTTTTCTCAGAGTTCTACTTTGACTGGGACCTTAAGCATGTTTTGTTGTTGATTCTTTCTCGAAGTGTATTAGCAATGAGAAAGTAATGAGAAAATACTTCCTTCTTTTCCGTAGAGTAATATTTGTTGGCATGGATTATCTAGGACATGTCGTCCCACTGCCTAATCATATGGCCATCTCATCTTGATACCATGAGGTAATCTTCTAGATAATATGACGTGTTGTCCTGGAACCCAGACGATCCAGGGCATAGTAAAAAAATCAAAAATAAGATGGCAAGATGGACTGTATCACCATCATTGTCCATTGAGTTTAAGATCTAAAAAGATTCAGAGAAGAGAGAAAAGAGGGAATAAAGGGATCAAAAAGACTTTATACTTGTGTATGCATATTTGCAGGAATTGAGTTGATATAGCCTATATATTACAAGTTTTAGGCCATATTTTAGGCTCTATTTAGGGTCTATTATGTTTGTCTATGATATGTTTTAGAGTATTTATAGGTCCAGATACGTTTTGGAGATAAATGGAAATACTTAGAGCTTTTGGAGCATTTAGAGGAGAAAAATCCGTAGCTGACTATTTGAGGAGTCGAAGAACAAGATTGTTGTCGATCGACGACACAGCCTTGAAGACAACGGATGATGAAAGACCAAGGTCGATCGATGTTGCACACTTGCCATCGATCGACGCCCAACTCGCAAGACAGCCGATTGAAAACCCAAGTTTAGAAGACAAATGACATGAATGCCTTGATGAGTTTTGACCTGGTTTTAGGGTTTTTATATTTATGCTCATGTATTGAGAGCATGCAGATTGTGCAAGTACAAGCATAGGTAAGGCTTAACACAACTCACAGAGCTTTATAGTTTTAGGTTTCTAGGGGCGAAGAGTCATAACTCCTTAGGGAAATTTGTATTGGAACCCAATATTTTAGCTGTGAATTTTATTGAGACTATTGTTCCTTCTTTGATTATGTCTGAGTAGTCATCACCTAGCTTTAGGGTTGAATGATAGCAATCATGGATTAGCCCAAAAATAGGATTGCTAGTTAAGATAATATCCATCAATTAAGTTGTGCTTAATGCTTGCATTCTAGAGCAGCTAACTAGGATCTCGAAAGTAGGACATGAACGACTACGAAAGTAGGTTCTGTGCCAGAATAGACTCTATTGAACTAGGCTGTTAGGCGCATGCGAGAGCTGGTCTAATAAGTCTGGTGGATTTATCAAATCCTGTTCACACTTCCTTCTGATTTCACCGTCGTTCGGCAGCAAGCCTTAATCGATGGTCTTTCCTTTTGCTCGCATACGAGAGTTGGAGCTAAAAGGGTCAGAATAGTTAATATTTGAGTCATAGTAATTTTAAATATATGTGCTTCCTCTCCACTATAATCCATTAGGCTTAAAACCCTAGATTTAGCATATTTACATTTGCATCAAGTTAGTTTACTAGAATATTTCCATATTTGCATTATTTCCATATTTGCATTATTAACATTTTTCCATATTGCATCTGTACTTCTTGATCTCTTTTGGCAACAATACTACTTGTGTGTTAAAGACTAGGGTTAATTTGATAGTGATTTGTTTAGGATATTTCTACCCTGCTAGAACAATAAAAACACGCATGTCAAATTTGGCACCATTGTCGGGGAGCATTGATCGCCATTTAACATCCCTTGAGACCATACCCTCCTAATTTCTGGTACATAACACTTGTATCCTTTTTGGTTGGCTGAATACTCAATGAATATTGCTTTGACACTCTTAGCTTCAAGTTTATTTCTTTGTTCTCCTGGAATTCAAACAAAACAGAGACACCCAAACACAAATAAATGATCAAGAGAGGGTCAGGTTTTATTTAATACCTCATAGGGAGAGACATCATGGAGTATCCTTGTTGGTGTTATGTTTATCAGATATCATGCTGACACCACAGCACCACCCCAAAAACGTTTTGGGACATTAGTGTGGAAGATCATACTCTTGGCAACCTCCATAAGATGTCGATTCTTTTTCTCTGCCTCTCCATTTTGTTGTGGTGTGTATGGGAAAATGGTTTAATGAATGATTCCATGTCTGGCTAGATGATTCCTGAAAGTATGGCTTGTGTACTCACCACCATTGTCTGACCTAAAGATTTTAATCTTGGCATTGAAATGATTAATGATATAGCTTTGAAGATTTATAAAAGCTTATAACACCCTTTCTTTAGATTGAATTAAAGTCGGCCAAGTATACTTAGATTTCTCATCTATAAAGGTGACAAAGTACTTATGGTTTTCCCTAGAGACACAAGGTGCAGTACAGACATCTGAGTGAACTAAATCAAAGAAATGTTCGTAAATGGTGGTTTATTTAGTAAAAACGGGTTTGCAATGTTTGTCAAGGATATGAGCTTCACAGCTATCATTCTTAAAAGACAAATTACGTAACATCAATCCTAAGGCACGAGAGTGAGATATGCACTAAGTAGAATTTAAAGCATTATGAAAATTACTACTTATGGTACCAAAGTTTGCAGTTTGAGATATGCACTAAGTAGAATTTAAAGCATTATGAACATTACTACTTATGTTACCAAAGTTTGCATTGAGAGCTTTTATAAGAGCCTCAATGTCTGACTTGCGGATTAGAGAATCCTCCTGGTGTAGTTGAGTAGATGTTCCAGCAATGTGGGCAGTGGAGTTCATGGCCCTCCCTCCATTATGTTGATGCACTGATTGAACTGAAGGCTGGGCATTCTGATGAACAACTTCATGTGCTATAGCCTGGTTGAACCGTAATGGAGGTTAGAGGTGAGGATAAAGAATCCAGCACTGGTTCTTCATGTGGCCGTTCTTGCTACAATGCTCACCAGTCACTGACTTCTTTCTATCTTCTGGTTTGAAGTAGGCCTTGTTGGCAGACACTATCTCAGTCTTGTTGGCTAAGGTGAGTCTTCTTTTCCTCCAAACAGGCCAACTGAACCTTGCTCCTTCTGAATTTGAGAGCACACCTCTTCTAGACTTGGTAGTTTATCTGCCCTCAAAATATGCATGATGAGGTCGTTGTGAGCTGGATTGAGAGTGAGGAGTAGACCAAATACTTTGTCTTGCTCAAGCCTCTCATTCAGAATGGCAGGATCAGTAGTGCTTGGCCTAAACAGTACCAGTTGGTTAAAGTCCATGTCTTCCTGGTTCAGACAGTTGATGGCCTTCTGCACTTCAAAGACCCTACTGAGATTGGATATGTTTCCATAAACCTTTTGTAGTGTGTCCTACAACTTCTTTTGCGGTTTCACAGTCAGAGTAAGCCTCTATTATGGAGCCATCAAGTGAGCTCTGGATGATAGACAACACCATAAAGTCCTCTTGACTCCATTTACCTTCTTCTACCACCACAATCTCCTTTCCATCTTCTCCTTGGCTGGTTTGTCTTGGCGCCTCATCTGAAATGATATGGGGACCATAGACCTCTTCCACCACGGGCATTCTTGATCAATCTTCACCAGAGAAGGTAGTTTACTCCCTTTAGAGTAACTGGAATCACCACTGAGTTGCTTTGCTCCATTTCGAAGTGCTATTGTCCAGTGGGTAAAATGGTGTTCTTGAGAGATTTGACAGAAAAACTTGAGAAAGATTTGGTTTCTGGGTACTGGTTTAGAAAGAAAACAAGTATGAACAAGCTATCTCTTTCTGTCTTAAGAAAAAAAGAAGTAGAAAATGGATGAAGAACAGCTGATGAACTCGCAAGAACAGAGCTAATATCTGCTGGATAAAAGAATGTTCTCCAGAATATGCAAGAACTGATCGGATGAAAATGAAGAGGGAAGTGACTAGAGTAACTTTGTGGAAGAGATTAAAGATTTTAGGAGCTTAAAGCTCTGATACCATGTAAGTTTTATCAAGAAAGGGTGAAGAACAAGAGACAAAGTATAGGTTTGACTCGAAAATAAAAGGAGAGTGAGAGAATATAGTGCTTGTGGCGAGAGAATAAGAGAGAGTGTTGGGATCAAAATCGGTCACAACAAAATCAGCCTTAAAAAATTTCTCGAGAGAGATTTCATGTCGAGAAAAAAGAAAAGAGAACTTGTAAATCAAAAAGTGGCATAACCAAACTTAGATTTCACAAGTAATCAGAACCTGGAAAGCCTCGAGAACACTCAAATAAACTCGGCATAACCAAACAAAACGGTCTACTCACCGGTTCGACTAAACCGAACCCACACGGTCTACTCGCCGTTTGGCGAGTAGACCAAACAGCCTACTCCCCAAAAGGCGAGTAGACCGGACAAGCTCGATCTACTCCCCAAACGGCGTGTAGACTGGACAAGCTCGGTCTACTCGCCGTTTGGTGAGTAGACCAGTCAAGATCGGTGTACTCGCCGTTCGGCGAGTAGATCAATCTTGAACGGTCGGTTCGCCGGTTCGTCGAGTAGACCAAACATTTGAAGGTACGGGCCGCACCGGCCCAAAAGCATGATCATTCCATCTCCGGCCCATCTTTATAACTCCACTTTTTGAGAACAAGTCGAACTTAGTCTTCGTTTCTTTCTGATCAAAGTCATCTCCCGAACTTTGCTACTTAAAAGAGAACAACGAGGATTTCTTTCTCGAACGAAGTGAGAATCGAACGTATAGACAATCGACGGCTGCCTAAATAAAATTGTAAAAATGCCTAATTAATAAAAACGGGCCGATAGGGTTCATGCACGGCTGAAAGCCCTCTTTCGATTCTATATGAAATCGAGCCCAAATCCTATGATGGTTTACCCTTTTTTGATGGAAAGGATAAATGTAAAGTTTCCAAAGGATAAACACAAGAATCGGGAAGATATGGAAGATTTCCACGAGAAGATAAATTCGACCAAGGGCAGAATCGGCAAGGTAAAACCGCCTCTAAGGATTATATAAGAGATCCAAGGTTGAAGGTGCAGAGGGACCAGAAATTTTACTTAGAGCTCTCACAGCAAACTTAGTGTCTTAAGCAATTTTCCGTTTTTGTTGCTCGAGTTGCGACTCAACTAGGTTTTTGCGGTCTTAGGTTGTTAAAACTAGGGACCTCGCCGACAGCTCTCATATCCAAGGCTCATACCTCGTTGTAAGGCTCAAACACTGATTCAGAATAAGACTCCTATTACTCTTCCTTTTTATTTACATTCATCGCTATTTTCGTTTGTTCTCTCTATCTGGTTGCTTGACGTTTTTGGTTTAGCAGAAATCCGGGATCTCTGGGAAATTAGAGTTTTCCTATTCCTTATTTTACAGAAATCGACAAGTGCGAATTTCGATTCCCACTACTTGGGGCTAGAAGGAGGGGGGTTCAGGGATCAATCTAACTCTCAGCCATCAAACGCTCGATCAGACATGATGAACGACGACTTGAACAATCAGCAAACTCGTGACGGCACCTCTGCCGGCGACAACATTGAAAGCACTCCAATAGCGAACGTTTCTGCGGTAAACGTAAACGCAAGTACCGCGGCGTCCGAGGAGGTCAAGAAGATGTTCTTTACTTTCGAAAAGAAGTCTGCAGAAAAAGACAAGGTCATGAGCTCCCTCGTTAAACAGGTCGAAACCTTAACGGCGAGGACCAGGGCCGTTCTTCCTCGCGGTGCAACTCGCATCCGCGGGAGGAAACTTGATTTCACATCTCCCTTGGATCAATCGGCTAATGTTCCAGAGAAAGCATCTGGGCAAGACCTCGATACTGTGACTCTAGCGCCGATGCAGAAAGCTCCACGAGATCTCCCCCATGTCGCGGAGGATAAGGAGATGGAGAAGTCGAAAGAGTAAATTAGACTCCAGCAGCCACCCTGATCCTACAGACGAGGAAGTGGACATGCCTCCGCGCCGTAAGAGATGCCGAGCAGCTCGCGACAAGTCGCAGTCCGGCTCCCCGATGACGAAGGAAGAAGAATCAGCTTTCTGGGAGAAGCAGGAAGAATTGGCCGAGGAGCAAACTCGCGACTCGCAAAGCAGGTGCTGCCAGAGCCGAAAACCTGCAAACAAATATTCGGAGATCGCAATCTGCGCGATCACCTGATGAAAAAGGTAGCAGAAGTCAAAGCGGTGAAATCTCAGATCCACCACGCACCAGTGTTGCACCCGAGATCGACCTACTTCTGGAAGAATCTCGCAAAATGCCTTTCACGACCCGCATCACCGAAACTAGGTTTTCGGACCCGGGAAAATCCGAGTGTAGACTTACAACGGCACCACCAATCCGAAGGTCTATCTACAGGCCTTCTAGGTCGGAATGGGCAGAGCAAGATTCAGAGAGAGCGAAAGGGATGCCTGCGAATGCTCCCTCTTCGTAGAAAATCTCAGAGGAGCGGCTCTCGAGTGGTTCTCCCGTCTGAGATGAAATTCCATCAGAAGTTTTCGTCAGCTCGCCTCAGAGTTTCGCAAGCAGTACTCGATGTTCATCGATCGAGAAACCTCCGACGTCAATCTTTGGAGTTTATCCCAAACCGAGGATGAATCCCTCCACGAATTCATCAAACGATTCAAGTCCATCTTGGCGAGAGTCAGTGGGATAAGCGACAAAGTCGCGATTGACGCGCTCCGAAAGACGCTGTGGTACAAATCCAAGTTCTAAAAGTAGATAACTCTGGAGAAGCCCCGAACGATCCAGGACACGCTCCATATGGCGACATACTACATCATCATTGAAGAGAAGACGAAGGTTTTGTCTCAGAAGCAGAAGACGGCAAAACCCTCGTCAAAAGACTTAGGGTCGGATCCGAGGTCTAAGGAGAAGAGCACTCACAACGACAAAAATGTCCAACGCGGGGAGGAGGAAACCCATGGAGCTCACAACTATGCTATCAACTCTGGACAGGAGCAGGGATGGACGACGGGAAACACTTGGACCCGAAATCCGAACTATGACGAAAACGCTTTCTGGGAGTTCCACCAAGTCCGAGGACATTCCACCGTGAGCTGTAAAGTCCTGGGTGCAAGATTGGCCAAAAAACTGATCGCCGGAGAACTCTCCGAAATCTTGACAGTGAAGGATCTCGTCCATGACTCCGACCAACCTCCGAAAAACGACCAGAACCCCCAAACGGAAAACCCTTCTCAAGGAAACCAATCAGGAGAGAAACGCGGAAGTAGACATGACGAGAAAGGAAACGACAATAATCACAGAAGAGTCAACATGATCATTGGCGGATCCCAATACTGCAGTGACTCGGTCTCGACTATAAAGGCATACCAACGTAAGGCTGAGGCAAGTGCCAATACGCCGGTCTCTCCGGTACCAGGTGAACCTCCACTTGAAACCATATCACTCGACAATGGAGAAGTCGGCACAATTGATCAACCTCACTGTGATCCACTCGTGATCGACCTGATCATAGAAGAACTCGAAGTCGCCAGGGTCCTTGTCAACACAGGAAGCATGGTTAATCTCATCTTCCACGATACTCTGAAGAGGATGAACATCAAGCTCGAAGAAGTCGTCCCATTGCCGAAACCACTGACTGGTTTCTCCAGCACAACATCGATGACGCTCGGGTCAATAAAACTCCCTGTCGCAGCAAAAGAAGTCATCAAAGTCGTGGACTTCGCGGTCGTCGACTGCCCAGCCATCTACAACGTCATCATGGGAACGCCCTGGTTGAACTCCATGAAAGCCGCCGTGTCCACTTACCATCTAGGGATCAAGTTCCCGACGAACTACGGAGCCGCCGCCATATGGGGAGGTCAGAAACAGTCAAGGCGTTGCTTCTTAGCGGAACACAAACTGCGACAGATCACTACCACCTCAATGGTGAAAGCCAAGTGCCCGAAACTGGATCAGCCGCCGACCAAAACCACCCCAGAGAAAGACGATCCGGAGCAACAGCAGTAACGACCAAAGAACAGACCGTTCTAGCGCCCAGCACTCCATCCCCACCAGAGAAGACAGCTCTGGAGGAAGAAGTCGTCGACCCTGCGACTAATGCGGTCGACACAAACACAACCACCGAGTAAACACACTCGCGCAACAAATAGACTACGAGATGGCTTGATCCTCTAAAGAGGTACGTAGGAAGTTTGTCGAAAGATAAGTTCATCTATCCCCCTCTCTAAAAAGAGGGGTGGGTACATATACAAATACTCGTATATTCCCGCTCTCGAAAACATTTACCTTGTATTTCTCGATATTTTTTGGCAATAAAAGGATATCTTTAAAAGCTTGATAACAGCAACCTCGCTTATTGAGGGAAATTTCTTATTACATTTTCGGAAAACAATCTATACGCAAGAGGAGAATGTAATCTTCGAACCAATCCGAATAGCGGAAGACAGATTAACACCGCGAAAACTCGTTCTAACCAAAAGGAGCTTTGTCTCGACGACTTAGCCTCCCACGTGGTCAGTTCAACCCGCAGGCCGCAACAAAAAAAACGAGACTTAAGTCTCAGACTTTTGCCAAACGCAAAAACATGTTTCCTCCAGACAACATAAGCGAGACGTCACCCAATGTTCCGAAGAAACAGGTTCTCAATCCATTTACGCCAACATATTACATACGCTCGTCGATTGGCCCCGCCGAGCAATCTAGCCCTCTTAAACGAACACATTTGGATCCATCCAATGGATAGATCCTCTAACATCCAACTAGGATAAAATAGCGCGCTATAAAAGAAACCCAAAATTTCGGTCAGCACTTTCGAGAGACTTAAAAATTGTCCTCGAAGAGATGCTTGACTCCTACCATACAAGTCACGTAAGCCAAGAACACATTGCGGACTTTAAAGCGGGATGGAGTAAGGTTAAAATCACAACATGCACAACAAAAGCCGATTAGTCATCGCACAGCTTTATCCGAGAGTAAACCTAGGTCGTGCCCTAAACCCAGCACACTGGTTTCTAACGTCTCAAGACATGAAGTATCGAAAGATATGAGATCCTAACAGCATGTCTCTTCATCCGCATCTAAACGCTCACGAAAGTTCCGAGGAAACCTCAAAAAAGTTTGGGCAACGAAGAGGATGATCTACAAAAGTGGGAGGAAAACGAGATGACAACTCAAGATCTTCCTACTTAAAACTTGAAAACTCGTAAAAACAACAACAATCATCATATAAGCATTTTCACATAAAAACCGCCGAAGCGGTAAGGGATTCAAAGCCACATACGGCCAGTCCTGAAAACATTGACAAAAGCCACACTCGGCACATTACTAAAAAGAAATATCTTACAAAGACGATAACACTCCTGATAAAGAGACTACGATCAGTCGTAGTAGATTTTCTCGGACGTCGAAACTCTCATTGCATAATATTCAATGTTCAGCAAAACATTCGGCTGGTCCACCTCCCCTGTCTCGTGGGGAGTGTCGACCTCCGCCTCGACCGTGTCCGGAGACACAAGATCCAACTCCCACTGCTCCCAATATCCTTCGCTCAATCTGAGAGGTCTAGTAATCCTTCGTCTTACGGCTCACACACTCGGATTTCTTCGCAAACTCGGTCTCGAACGAGTAGTTGTCAGCCTTGGTAAGGAATAAGCCACCCATCGTCCCGCGACACTCACATAATTCTCCGTACTCGTCATAAACCTTTTTGATTATCAATCTCGCCAGATAACGTCTCACGGCGACTCCTCACAATCTCGGTGGTCTCTCTCTTGCCACTCCTACAAGCATGACGGATCTCTGTCTTAGTCGGTCCACGAAGGGTGCGATCCAACTCATCCCTTAGGCGTGTGACCTCCTTCTCAACTAGCTCGGCTTTCAGTCGAGCCCTATGAACCCTCCGGCTACTCTTAGTGAGGGCTTGATTCATGATAAGAAGTCCCTGTAAGGAAACTCACAAAGTAAGAGTGAAGGTCGAAATAAGGATAACAATTTTTAGAACATCACTTACCCCATTAACCATCCTCGACGCTTTGTCAAATCCCGGCACCTCACTAGGTTCGCCCTCGGTCGGGTGAGAATCAGATTCGACATCGATCCGACTACCACCACCCTCGCCCAGCTCCTGGGCGAGATAATCTTGGCATATGTTGTCGAAAAAACTGTCCACATCAACGCCATCGTCATCAATGAGGATATGCTTATCCTTTCGAGCCGATGACCCCCGCTTTCGACGAGGCATGCGCGAAACGCACCCCTCCCGACTTGACCCCGATTCTTCCTCAACTGGAAGATCCGGATGGAGTCGAGAAAGGCGAAGGGAGTGGGCATGGCGAACTCGGCGCGGCGTGAAATCATTCTAGAAGCACTTGCCGGTAATGAGAAGTTCTCGGAGTTGGAACAGATCATCTGGGAGTGGGGAAAGAGGATCAGTTTCTGCAAAAACGACCAAGCGCATTTAAAAAAAAGAAGAAAAACTGCTACACAACCATCAACGAGAAGGAAATACCTCTTGTACCCCAAAAAGTCCGAAAGATGGGAAGGCCCTCCAGGACAATTTACTCCTCGTTCACGCAGACGAAAAAGAAGAGGTCTTTCCAGATATGGACGTCGGAGATGAAGCCCATTATGATCCTCAAGGAAGCTTTTTGGAACTCAGTCTACTCGCTAAACGGTCGGTTCGCCAATTCGTCGAGTAGACCAAACATTTGAAGGTCGGGCGGCCCGGCCCACAAGCATGATCATTCCATCTCCGGCCCATCTTTATAACTCCCCTTTTCGAGAACAAGTCGAACTTAGTCCTTGTTTATTTTCGATCAAAGTCATCTCCCGAACTTTACTACTTAAAAGATAACTACGAGGATTTCTCTCTCGAAAGAAGTGAGAATCAAACGATTAGACAATCGACGGTTGCCTAAACACCTCAAGAGATTGTCTTCATTATACGGGTGATTCGGCTTCCGCACGAACCACCGTCATTCGGAAAGCGCCGTTTCAATAAAATCGTAAAAATGCCTAAGTCATAAAAACGGGCCGAAAGGGTTCATGCACGGCTGAAAGCCCACTTTCGATTCTATATATAATCGAGCCCAATTCCTATGACGGTTTACCCTTGTTTTGCAGGAAAGGATAAATTTTAAGTCTTGAAGGATAAATGTAAAGTTTCCAAAGGATAAACACAAGAATCGGGAAGATATGGAAGATTTCGGCAAGGCAAAACCGCCTCTAAGGAGTATATAAGAGATCCAAGGTCGAAGGTGCAGAGGGACCAGAAATTTTACTCAGAGCTCTCACAGCAAAGTTAGTGTTATGGGCAATTTTCCTGTTTTTGTTATTCGAGTTGCGACTCTACTAGGTTTTTGCGGTCTTAGGCTGTTAGAACTAGGGACCTCACTGACAGCTCTCATAGCCAAGGCTCATACCTCTTTGTAACGCTCAAACACTGATTCGGAATAAGATTCCTATTACTCTTCCTTTTTTATTTATATTTATCACTATTTTCGTTTGTTCTCTCTTTCTGATTGCTTGACGTTTTTGGTTTAGAAGAAATCCGCGATCTCTGGGAAATTAGGGTTTTCCTAACTTTCCTTATTTTATGGAAATCGACAAGTGCGAATTTTGGTTCCCACAGAGAGTAAAGACGTGTTTTTTTGCCGACGGCTCTTTCCGCTAAGGCTTTACCTGTTGTAACGCTCAAATCACAGATTCAAAATAAAATCCTCTTTGTTCTCTTTCTATCTTTACCTATTCATCGTTACATTGTTATTCTTACTGTTTGGTTGCTTCACATTTTTGGCTTAGCAGAAATCCAGGACCTCTGGGAAAGCTAGGTTTACCCTTTACTAAATCCCGGAAATCGACTGTGCAAATTTCGATTCCCACAGTTTGGCGCTGGAAGGAAGGGGTATGATGCACCCCAGTACGTGGAACCAGCCCAGCATGGTGATCTGGACGATCAGATCTGTCCAACCGAGGTTCACCCATCCAACCATACCGGATCAACGGACCGAGCCGTGTACATAATCAACCCACGTACATCGGAAAATGACCTAAGGCTGGAACCACGACCTAATGAACGAATTGACCGTCCCACAGCAAGTCTTTCCCGACCCATTCGACATTCTAAGACCAACAGTCAAGCCATAACTCAAGATCAACGAGTGGAACCTGATTTAGGACACAACACTTCACTTCTGGCCCGTTTGGTACGTACCGCATGTCCCGATGGTCATGAACATGACCTTTCCGACCATTTTGATGATTTCATGATGATCGATCATTCTAATCTCTTTAAAGAAAGGATACTTAAGCTCTCTGAAGATTTGGTTCAACTAAAGTTTTCATCCGTTCATGAAAGTTCATCAATCACCCACACGGACATACCACAGTACGTCCTGCTCCTTACCGTAGTACACCCGTTTGGTACGGATGAACCTGGACAGTAGGCGAAGGGTCATTTGTTGACCAGACTAGATTCAGATGAACCTTGAAAGAAGATCAAGGGTCATTTCGACCAGGAAAAGAACCAAGGAGTCATTTAACCATTTTTAATCTTTGTTGCTTTTTCTATGCATGTTTTTTCACAAAATTCTAAGTACTTTCATATGCCTTTGCTACTATAAATATGTAATCATTCTATAGGAACAAATCAATCAATTTTCTTCTTATATTTGAGTTTATTCTCTTTGTTCTTTGCTCAGAACATTTATGTTTCTTGGTGATGTTATCTCCGAGTAAACAACTCTTTGTTTTGCTGGACTTGTGCATCACAGCAAGCAGCAAACAAACCCTCTGGTAGTATCATCGGGCCATCCGCAACCCTTTGTGTCACCATTCAACTCATCAGTTCTCCCTTCTTCGCGAGTTCATAACCTTCGAACCGTTTGAGTGATCTTTTTCGAATCTAGGATGTATCAAGTGGTATCAGAGCCACTCAATCGGTATCATCTATCCAATCTTCTCATCTTCCATTTAAATTTCTTCAAACACTTCTTCTTCTTTGGGCCCCTCATTACCATCCACTATATATAAAAACGAAAGATCAAAAGAAAAAAAGTCAAAAAAAAAGAAATTTCGAAAAGTTGGATTTTGGTTTGGTGGTGGAAGAGAAAGCCTGCTGGCCGAGGAGAAATCCGGCCTTTGAGGAGGTTAAAGCAGATTCCAAAACCATATTTCTTATCTTCCTATCTCATCTCATTGTTTGTTTGCTTAGAAATCCCATTGGGAAACTTGGTTTGTCTTTCTTAGAACTTTGAGAAGAAACTCTTGAGTGACCATCCAAAATCCTAGTGAAACACTTGAGTGGGGGAGATTAAACACATGAGCGTGTGAGGAATATATTTAAATGTGCTAATCTTTGGTGTTTAGCAATTTCAGGAACCATGGAGAGTGAAGAAGAAAGAAACCGTCCCGGAAATTCTGTAGCCGGCTTGTCCAACTTGCATATGAGAGCTTTAAATGATTCTTTTACTAACCTTTTGAACACAGGTTTAGAGCAGATCCATCAACGTCTTGATGAGATTCAGGTTCGTCAAACCACTCAGTCCAGAATCGGAGCAAGAAGACGACTCGCAAGATGGACCAACCGATCCGATGATGAGGACGAGGAGGAGTTCCTTGATGATCGTTCCATCAACCGACCAAGGAGAGGTCCACGACACCAAAACCATGAACGAGGTGATGTTAATCCTTTTTCTAGGAGAGATGAACAAGTTGATGATGGTTTAGGTGGTTTGAAACTTAAGATTCCAACCTTTGAAGACAAAAACGATCCTGATGCATTTTTAGAATGAAAAAGAAAAATTTAACTCGTTTTTGATTGTCAAAATTTCTTTGAACTTAAAAAGGTTAGGTTGGCTGCAACTGATTTTACTGGCTATGCTATTAACTGGTATGATCAAGTGTTGACTCACAGGAGGAGAACAGGTGGAAGACCTATAGCCTCATGGGATGAGCTCATTACCTTGATGAGAAAAAGATTTGTTCTGGAGCACTACCATCGTGACCTTCATGAAAGGCTTAGACGTTTGCTTCAAGGAACCAAATCAGTTGAGTATTACTTCCAGGAGATGGAAACGCTAATGATCAAAGTTGATGTGGATGAGACTTTGGAGGCTACTATGGCGAGATTCCTTGTCGGACTCAACCGTGACTTTCAAGACCGAATGGAGCTTCAAGAGTACGAAAGTTTGGATCAGATGCTACACAAAGCTATCTTTATTGAGCAGCAAATCAAGAGGAAGGGCCTTTCCAAACCATCCTATGCTCCAAAACCGACATTTGCTTCCAAACCAAACTACCAAGACAAGGGTAAGTCTCCAGCCACAACAAATACTGCTTTTAAGACTAATGTCCCTGCTCGTGTTGATAGAGAAAAGAGTGATGGAACTCCCAAACGAACAAGAGACATTCAGTGCTTTAGATGTCATGGTCTTGGGCATTGTGCTAACCGTTTTCCAAACCAAAAGGTGGTGATTCTCTTGGAGAATGGAGAAGTTGACTCCGAGGACGAAAAGGAGGATAAGGAAGATCTCGGTCCAGTCTATGATGAGGATGACGAACTAGTCAATTACCCACATCAAGGACCACTTCTGGTTGCTAGGAAACCCTTGGACGATTCATCCGGTCCAATCTTTGATGAGTACGAGCCCACATATGATGATCTCGGACCAGTCTATGACCAACATCTTGGTCTGATCTTTAACGACTACCTGGACGAAGAATCAGTCCCGGCCTTTGATGAGTAACCTGACCACCTTGACTACCCAGCTCACGGACAATTGCTTGTCACTAGGAGATCCTTGAGTGTGTAACCCAAAACCAACGAACGGGAACAAAGGGATAATCTTTTTCACTCTAGATGTTTGATTTCCGATAAAGTTTGTTCTTTGATTATTGATGGTGGCAGTTGCACTAATGTTGCTAGTGATACTCTTGTTAAGAAACTTGGACTTGTGACCAGAACTCTCTCTCGACCTTTCCGTTTGGAATGGCTCAACGAGGCTGGTGAGCAACATGTGAAGGAACAAGTCACGGTCCCTATTACCATTGGATGATATGAGGACGAGGTACTTTGTAATGTCATTCCCATGGACGCCTTTCACATTCTTTTGGGTCGACCATGGCAGTTCGACAAAAAGTCGGTACATGATGGATACACAAACCGGCACTCCTTTGATCATAAAGGGAAAAAGATCACACTGGTTCCCTTGACTCCTTTGGAGGTCCACCAAGATCAGATCCAACTCAAGGAGGGTCGAGACAAGGAAATCAAACCGGATGAACCAGAGACATCTCGTAAGAATTCCAATTTCTTTATCAAAGAAAGTCAGGTCAGAAAGTCTCTTTACTCTCAACAGCCATTTATCTTGTTTGTTTACAAAGAATCTCTAATGACTTCTTCTTCTGACCTTGCACCGAAAATTCCGAGTGATTTGATAGAAGTCTTGCAGGATTACTCTGACTTCTTTCCAGAAGAGAACCCAAAAGGTTTACCACCAATAAGAGGCATTGAACATCAGATTGACTTCATTCCGGGTGAACAGCTTCCGAACCAACATGGTGGAAACAAGGAACTCCAGAAACAGATTGGAGAACTTCTTGAGAAAGGCTACATCAGGGAAAGCCTTAGCCCTTGTGCCGTACATGTCCTCCTTGTGCCCAAAAAGGATGGATCTTGGCGGATGTGTGTGGACTGCCGCGCCATCAACAACATCACGGTAAAGTATAGGCATCCAATCCCTAGACTTGATGACATGATTGATGAATTGCATGGTTCCTCTGTTTTCTCTAAGATAGATTTGAAAAGTGGCTATCACCAAATTCGCATGAAAGAAGGTGATGAATGGAAAACTGCATTTAAAACAAAACTAGGATTGTATGAATGGCTTGTCATGCCCTTTGGTCTCACTGATGCACCTAGTACATTCATGCGCTTGATGAATCATATCTTGCGATCATTCATTGGTCATTTTGTTGTTGTCTACTTTGATGACATACTTATCTACAGCAAGAGTCTTGATGATCATAAGAGGCATTTGAAATATGTTCTAGAAATCCTTAGGAAAGAACACTTGTTTGCTAATCATGCTAAATGCTCTTTTGGAACAGATCACGTGGTCTTCTTAGGTTTTGTTGTAGGTGCAGAATGGACTCAGAGTGGACGAAGAGAAAATCAAAGCCATCCGAGACTGGCCTAGTCCAACAACTGTGGGCGAAGTGAGGAGCTTTCACGGACTCGCTGGGTTCTACCAACGGTTTGTTCCAAACTTCAGCACTATAGCAGCTCCACTCACTGAGGTGATTAAAAAGAATGTTGGTTTCAAGTGGGAACAAGCTCAAGAAGAGGCATTTAAAAATCTCAAAGGGAAGTTAACTCAAGATCCTTTACTTATGATTCCTGATTTTTCTAAAACTTTTGAGATCGAATGTGATGCTTCGGGTGTTGGTATTGGTGCTGTCTTGATGCAGGACAGAAGACCCATTGCTTATTTCAGTGAGAAACTTGGAGGAGCCACGCTCAACTACCCCACTTATGACCAGGAGTTGTATGCTTTGGTGCGAGCTCTTCAGACTTGGCAGCACTATCTCTGGCCAAAGGAGTTCGTGATCTACACTGATCACCAATCATTGAGACACCTCAAGGGCCAGCAAAAGTTAAACAAAAGGCACGCACATTGGGTTTAGCTCATCGAGACCTTTCCTTATGTGATCAAGTACAAACTAGGTAAGGAAAACGTGGTGGCTGATGCCTTGTCTAGAAGGTACACTCTTCTCTCAACTCTAGAAACAAAGTTTCTTGGATTTAAATTTATCAAAGACTTGTATGAAACTGATCCGGATTTCAAAGTGGTTTTTAGAAAATGTTCCAAGATCGCTTATGGGAAGTACTATCAAGTGGCTGATTTACTATTCTATGATAATTGCTTGTGTGTACCCCAATGTTCTTTGAGGGAGTTGTTTGTCAGGGAATCACATGGAGGAGGTCTTATGCGACATTTCAGAATCAAGAAGACATACAAGGTGGTGTATGAGCATTTTTATTGGCCAAGCTTGATGAAGGATTTAGAGAGGATTTGCAACCGATGTGTGTTTGCAAGAAAGCCAAATCCAAAGTGCAAAACCAAGGTTTGTATTCAGCTCTACCCATTCCATCTCATCCTTGGGTCGATATATCTATGGATTTTGTTCTTGGATTGCCTAGAACTAAGTCTGGTCGAGATTCTATCTTTGTGGTGGTTGATAGGTTTTCGAAAATAGCTCATTTAATACCTTGTCATAAAACTGATAATGCCGTGCATGTTGCTGAGTTGTTCTTTAGAGAGGTTGTTAGGTTGCACGGAATGCCTAGAACCATTTTTTCTGATAGAGATGCTAAGTTCCTTAGCTATTTTTGGAAGACTTTGTGGTCCAAGTTAGGAACGAGGCTTTTGTTTTCCACCACTTGTCATCCTCAAACTGATGGTCAAACTGAGGTTGTAAACCAGACCTTGTCTGCTTTGCTTAGGTCGTTGATTAGAAAGAATCTTAGACTTTGGGAAGAATGTTTGTCTCATGTCGAGTTTGCATACAATCATTATGTGCATTATGCTACTAAGTTTTCTCCGGTTGAGATTGTTTATGGCTTCAACCCTATGTCTCCACTTGATCTTTTTCATTTTCCTTTGAGTGAAAGAATTAGTACAGATGGGAAGAAGAAGGCTGAGACCATTCAGAAGTTGCATGAGAAGGTTCGAGCAAACATTGAAGCCAAGACAAAGATTTATGAGATAAAGGAAAATAAGAAATGGACCAAGGTCATATTTAAGGAAGGAGACCTTGTGTGGGTTCACTTGAGAAAGGAACGGTTCCCTGGAAAAAAAAGTCTAAACTCATGCCTAGAGTCGATGGTCCCTTTCAGATCATTAAGAAAATCCATGACAATGCTTATCAGCTTGATCTTCAAGGTAAGTATGATATTTCTTCAAGTTTTAATGTTTCTGATTTATCTCTTTTCCATGCAGATGATCCAGATTTGTGGACAAATCCTGTTGAAGAGGAAGGGAATGATGCACCCCAGTACGTGGAACCAGCTGAACATGGTGATCAGGACGATCAGATCAGTCCAACCGAGGTTCACCCATCCAACCGTACCAGATCAACGGACCGAGCCGTGTACAGAATCGACTCGCGTACATCCGGAAATGACCTAAGGCTGGAACCATGACCTAATGAACAAATTGACCGTCCCACAGCAAGTCTTTCCCGACCCATTCGACATTCTAAGACCAACAGTCAAGCCAGAACTCAAGATCAACGAGAGGAACCTGATTTAAGACACAACACTTCACTTCTTGCCCGTTTGGTACGTACCGCATGTCCCGATGGTCATGAACATGACCTTTCCGACCAGTTTGATGATTTCATGATGATAGATCATTCTAATCTCTCTAAAGCAAGAATACTTAAGCTCTCTGAAGATTTGGTTCAACTAAAATTGTCATCCGTTCATGAAAGTTCATCAATCACCCACACAGACATACCACAGTATGTCCTACTCCTTACCGCAGTACACCTGTTTGGTACGGACGAACCTGAACAGTAGGCAAAGGGTCATTTGTTGACCAGGCTAGATTCAGATGAACCTGGACCGAAGATCAAGGGTCATTTCGACCAGGACAAGAACCAAAGAGTCATTTGACCATTTTTAATCTTTGTTGCTTTTTCTATGCATGTTTTTCCACAAAATTTTAAGTCCTTTCATATGCATTTGCTACTATAAATATGTAATCATTCTACAGCAACAAATCAATCAATTTTCTTCTTATATTTGAGTTTATTCTCTTTGTTCTTTGCTTAGAACATTTCTGTTTCTTGGTGAGGTTATCTCCGAGTAAACAAATCTTCGTTTTGCTGGACTTGTGCGTCACATCAAGCAGCAAATGAACCCTATGGTAGTATCATCGGGCCATCCACAACCCTTTGTGTCACCATTCAACCCATCTGTTCTCCCTTCTTTGCGAGTTCATATCCTTCGAACCGTTTGAGTGATCCTTTCCGAATCTAGGACGTATAAGGGTATGGATCAATCTAACTCTCAGCCATTAACGCTCAAACCATGTCAGATCTCAACAACCAACAGCCTCGTGAAGACAACGTCGTCGACGAAAACGTTGAAAACACTCCAGCGACGAACGTCACTGCGGTCAACGCCGACGCAAACACCGCCACGTTCGAAGTGGTGAAGAAGATGTTCTCCACTTTCGAGAAGAAGTTGGCAGAACAGGATAAGGTCATGAACTCTCTCGCTAAACAGGCTGAAACCCTCACAGCGAGGAATAGGGCCATTTTCCCGCGAGGAAAAATCCGAATCCGCGGAGGAAGACTCGACTTTGCAACACCTTTGGACCGGTCCGTGAACGCGCAGGGAAAACTCTCTGGACAAAATCCTGACGAAGTGACCCCTGCGCCAACACGGAAAAACCCGAGAGATCTTCCTCCTATTAAAGAAGATAAAGAAGGAGGAGAAGTTGATCGCGTCGACGTGGAGTCTAGCACTCAGTCCAAACCTACGGACAAAGATGCAGACATAACCCGCACCGCACAAGGATTCAAAGCGACTTGAGACGAATCCCAGTTCGGCAACCCTATTAACGAAGAATAAGAAGCTATCTTCTAGAATGTACATGAGGAACTAGCTGAGGAGCAAACTCGAAACACTCGCAGGAAAGGCCGACAAAGCCGTAAATCTGCTAGCAAGAGTTCCAAAATTTGCGATCTCCGCGATGATCTCATGAAAACGGTGGCCGAAGTTTGGGCGGTGAAGTCCCAAATCCACCACGATACTAGCACTGCACCGGAGATCGATCTACTGCTTGAAGAGGCTCGTAAAACACCCTTCACTACTCGTATCACCAAAACTAGGGTTTCAGATTCTGGGAAGGTGAAAGTGATGCCATACGACGGAACTACTGATCCTAAGGAACACCTACAGGCTTTTCAGGTCGCAATGGGTAGAGCCAGGTTCAGAGAAACCGAGAGAGACGCCGGCGAATGCCGCTTCTTTGTAGAAAACCTCCATCGAGCAGAACTAGAATGGTTCTCTCGCCTCTGGCATAACTCCATTGGGAGCTTTCGCCATCTCGCCTCAGAATTTCTCAAGCAATACTTGATGTTCGTAGATTGAGAAACCTCCAACGTGGACCTCTGGAGCTTATCCCAGGGAGAGGACTAGAATCTCCGTGACTTCATAAAACGGTTCAAAACAGTCATGGCTAGAGTCAGCGGGATAAGCGACAAAGTCGCGATAGACGTATTTCGAAAAATGCTTAGGTTCAAGTCAAAGTTCAGAAAGTGGATAAGTTTGGAAAGGCCGTGTACAATCTAGGATGCGCTTCACAAAGCCACGGATTACATCATCATCGAAGAAGAGACGAAGGTCTTGTCCCAGAAATGGAAGCCAACGAAGAATGTGTCAAAGGATCCGGGGTTGGATCAGAAATTAAAGAAAAAAACCCTCAAGATGAAATCATCTATCGCGGAGACGAAGAAATACTGGGAGCTCATAGTTACACTATTAACTCCGGATCGGAACAAGGAAGGACGACGTGTAACACGTGGACCCGGAATCTGAATTACGACGAAATCGCCTTCTCCAACTTTCACCAAACCCACGGACACTCGACCATTAACTGCAGTGTTGTTGGTGCGAGTTTAACCGTAAAGCTGCTCTCCGGGAGAACTCGCCGGAGTCTCCAGAGTGAAAGATCTCATCCGAGATTTGGACCGGCCTCCGAAAAACGGCAGGACTCCTCAAACGGAGAACCATTCCCAAGGGAAACAATCGGGAGAAAAGCGCAGAAGAAGGCAGGATGAAAAGGGCACTGACAACAACCATCGCAGGGTAAACATAATCATCGGACGATCACAATATTGCAGATATAACGTCTCGCCCAACTAAGCTCATTACCGAAAGGCCGAGACAAGCACAAATTCACCAATATGGCCACGACCAATGACACTCTGAAAGGAGCAATCACTTTCGACGAAGAAGAGTTTATTAGGGACAAAGGTCCCACATCCGTTGTTGAAAGGGATCCTTAGCAATATATAAGATAGATGAGTCACTCCACTTATCACCAATTGGTTTTAGGTTGGAAGCCCATCTAGCTTAACATGGTATCAGAGCACTCGATCCATAAATCCAATCCGATCTTCATCGATCTGGCCCAAATATGGCCCATCGATCCTAGCCTGAACATTCCGAGATTGACACTCAAAGAGCCATCATTTCGAGAGGGCGTATTAGGGAAAAAGGTCGCACATCGGTTGTTGAAAGGGATCCTTAGCAATATATAAGATAGATGAGTCACTCCACTTATCACCAATTGGTTTTAGGTTGGAAGCCCATCTAGCTTAACAACCGGAGGGATCCATCAGCCACATTGCGATCTACTCTTAATCAGTCTCGTGATAAGAGATCTCGAGGCCGATAGGGTTCTCATCGATACGGGAAGCACGATTAACGTCATCTTTCGCGACACTCTGAAAACGATGAACATCGAGTTAGGCGAAGTTGTACCATCACCTAAGCCGCTAACCGGTTTCTCTGGCACAACATCAATGACACTCGATCAAATTACCCGTTGCGGCAAAAGAAGTCACCAAGATCGTCGATTTCGCTGTCGTCGACCACCCGCCCATCTACAACGACATCATGGGCACGCCTTGGCTAAACGCCATGAAGGCACTCCCATCGATTTATCACATAGGCATTAAGTTCCCAACTCAGAACGGGATTGCCGTGATTTAGGGCTGCCATAAGCAGTCAAGACGCTGTTTCCTGGCCGAGCACAAGCTAAGACAAATCACGAACACCGGGATGTCAAAGACCAAACACCCGCAGATAGCCCAGGCATCAGCCGAAAATACTTCGGACAAGGACGACCCAGAGTAGTCGGCTCAAGCAATTGCAAGTGAAAACCAGTTCCAGTGCCCTTCGCATCAAGCCCACCGAGGAAGACAAGTCCAATGAGACACGCCAATCCAGCAACTGGCATGGTCGACACAAACACATCCGCCGAGTAAACAGACTCGCCCAAACAAGCATAGCTACGAGATGGCTTGATCCTCAAAAGAGGTACGTAGGCAGGTCGTCAAAAAACGAGTTCAGCTATCCCCCTCTTTAAAAAGGGGGGGGATTGGGTACATATAAGAATACTCGTATATTACGACATTCGGAAATAAAAGTTTTACGTTGTACTCAAAATTTTTAAAACTTTTTTGCCAATAAAGACTTCTTTATAATTTCAAAAATTTTCTATCGTCCGGCAAAAAAACGTTATGTTATTCATCCATACACGAGCAAAAAAATTATCACACCATCCTAGAAACGAAAACTCGCGAAAAATTGTTCTGCCTCGAAATGGATCAACTCCACACTATCTTATCTTAGTCAAATCATCAATTTAGATTCCCCGCCAAAGCACGAGACCATGGTCCCATATGCTCAAGGTATTACTTACACAAAGTAGGTTTTCAAAAAAATAGGCGAGACGTCGTCTGAATTTTTGGAAACACACCCCTAGTCCATTCGCGACTATACAACACTCGGCAATTGTCCCCGCCGAGCAAATTAGCTGTCTTAAAAAACGCACCAAAGTCCGTCCTAAGGACTGATCCTCCCACATCCGACTAGGACAAATAGCGCGCTATAAAAGAAATCCGAAATTTTGGTCAGCACTTTCGGGAGACTTAAAAATTGTCCCTGAAGAGATGCTCGACTCCGACCAGAGAAGTCGTATAAGCCAAGAACCTATCGCAGACTTTAAATCGGAACGGAGTCAGGTTAAAATCAAAACAGGCAAAACGAAAGCCGATTAGTCATTGCAAAGCCTTAAACCGAAAGTAAACCTAAGTCTTGCCCTAAACCCAACACACTGGTCTCTAATGTTTCAAGGCATGATATCAAAAAGATACGAGATCCTAAAAGCATGTCTCTTCATCTGTATCTAAACGTTCTCGAAAATTCAAAAAACTCCTCGAACATCTCTGACGAACAACGAATAGGATGATCCGCAAAAAAAGGAGGAAGCCGAGATGACAACTCGAGTGTTCTTTCTACACTAAACAAATTCCAGATATCTTTTTAAACACCCAATTATCATTAAAACCACGGTTCGAATGATAGCTAATAAAAGGTAGGGATTCAAGGCCACATTTGGCATTTCCTGCTACACACGACCATTTTCGGCCGATGACGAACGTAACAAAAACATACAGTAATATAAAAGAACGCATTCTCAAATAAGTCACGACCTCGCGATTACTCGTCAAAACCAAAGCACCTGGTCATCGATCTACCGAGCGAATAGTCATTGCCTCCAGAGGAGCCGTCGGCCTCCACCGTATCGGGGAAACAGAAATCGGGTCCCACTACTCCCAAATCCACTCCTCGATCTGTGAAATCGCAAAGTCCCTATCCCTCTCGTTCATGCGCTCGGTTTGGTATGCATCGCATATTCGGTACCAAACGAATAATCAGGGGCCTGCGTGAGGTATAGTCCACCCACAGCGCCGCGACACTCGTGATAATCCCCGATTATAACCCTTCGTAAGTTCCTCGAATTCATACGAGAACTTTTCGCGATGAGTCTTCATGACTTCAGCCATTTCTCTCTTCCCTCGCCTATAAGCCCGATGAACCTCCCTCGCGACCGAATCCCTCTCATGATGACGAGAACTTTCCAACTCATCTCTTAGACGAGCAATCTAATTGTTAGCTGTCTCACCCCTGAACTGAGCCATGCGTGCCACCTGTCAGCTCGCGTCAAGTGCTCGGTTCATCATAAGGAGACCCTGCGAAGAATCTCAAAGTCAAGAAAAAGCTCTTCCTAGAAAGAGAATAATAACGCTGAAGAACTTAGATCATCCCCATTAGTAAACATGGGGTGGGGTTTGCCACATGGCGTTTTTAATTTTTTTCTCGTTTATTTTTTTTTAAAAAAAATTAATAGTTGGACTGGCGGGCTGCCACGTGTCGTGGGGCCCGCGGAACAGTGAAGATACAGGTTCACTGGGATGAACTTCCATGATACAGGTTCATGGGAGGTGCTTTATTATATTAATTTCTTTTTTGGGAATCCGTGTGAACTCCCCCCCCCATTGAACCTTCAATGGGGGTGCTCTTACCCCGTTGACCATACTCAACGCCTGGGTAAACCCGGTCGCTAGACCCACCTATGCCCGAAGGATATTAAAAACCAAGCAGCTCAACGAGATTGTCCCGTTCACCACTACTCCCGCCTACTTGATTATTCAGGTAGTCTTTGAGGATGATGTCGGGGGAGCAGCGCTCGTTAGCCGCTTCATCCTCGATAATGACGTGTTTTTCCTTGCGATTCTACGATCTTTCCTATCTAGTGCGAACCTCGCACAGAACGAATCCATCCATGGTCGCCCCTGACCTTTCCTCTACCGTTCGATCTGGCTGATACCGAGAACGGTGAAGAGCAACAGCATAGCGAACTCGTTTTTGGTTAAACGTTCCAACAAACATGGGCGACCGTGAAGCAAGTCTCGGATGGTATTCACACCTTCCAGACTTGGAGGGAAAATATTAGTCTCTAAAAATAAAATGTAAACAAAATATATTAAAGATGGAACTTCACCAAAACCAAAAAAAGGGGGCGACACTTGATCAAGGATACCTTTCCGGCCCCATTTTGTCCAAAAAATGGAGATGCCATATGCTTCTACAGATGCATCGTTAACACGGACGAAAAAGAAGTGCACCTGCCAGTTATGATAGTTCAACACGATCTCCCTTATGATAGTCATCCCCGACCGAGGCCTCAACTAAACTATGGACAACATCCAGAACGGTTTAAGTATAGCATCAAGAAGATTGATATCGAGGGTCATACCTAATTCGTAACTCAGCACAAGAATCCCGACAATATGCTGCAAACCACACGGGTTTATTTAACCAATCGATATCTTGAAACAGTGGGGAAGTCGCGCCATGATCTCAAGAATAGGAAACCACAAATGGCACTGCATCAGGTACGCCTCATAACACGTGAAGTAACCCTCGGGCAGAGACTCAGCGACCTCTCCAACCTCCGGAAGATGAAAGTCAACTAACTCAAGAACTCGACAATGGCTGCAAGCCCATTCGGACAGCTCTTGCTAGGATAACCCCCCCCCCACGTGGTTGGCATCAAACGGAGGCAGGGCCCACGTCCCAGCATCGTTGTGTTGTGAGCAGGAAACATCAGGGACAGAACGGTCGTGACGAGACCTTGAGGAAACCTTTCTTCTCAAAGACATAACTTTCTTTTTACCAAAGGAAGGAAAGAGAAGAGAAAATCTTTTGATTTTTGAAAAAAAGTTTGTTGAAATGTGCAAGTGAAGAATTTGAAAACCCACTCCGCATACGTATAGAAGAAAGGATTCACTATTTCACCTCCAGGCTTTCGGAAGTCGGTTTCCACCTAATTTATCAAAAATGCCCAAAAAATGCTCGTAAGAAAATCACAGTTCTGACGAGCTAGGGGCTAACTGTTGGGGTCAAAATCGGTTACGACGGAATCAACATTAGAAACACACCCGGAAATGCGCCCTTTGTAAAAAAGAGATAATATATCGGAAAAAGGGGAACGTGAAAAATCAAAGTCAAATCTCGGTTGACCATGAAGGAATGGTCTGCATAAGTGAGCCATCAAGAAGATTTTTTCTTAAGACCTTGGGTCAACGTATCCTGGAACGGCAATACAATGAAATGACTAGAAGACTCGGTCATCCAACTCCCGGGACGAAAAAGTTGGCCGAACAAGACGCCCAACTCATCGAATAGACAAATCGAACGACAACAACGACAAACTCTCCTGTTCGGCGAGTTGGACAGCATGGGCCGGCCAACTCCCTGAACGGGCGAGTTGGGTTGATCAAGACAACCAACTTGCCCATTTGGCGAGTTGGGTTGATCAAGACAACCAAATTGCCCATTCGGCGAGTTGGATAAGCCCAACTCACCAAACGGGCAAGTTGGATCGATCAAGACAACCAACTTGCCCGTTCGGCGAGTTGGAGAAGCCCAACTCGCCAACAGGGTGAGTTAGGTAGCACATGCAATCCAACTCACCCGTTCGGCGAGTTGGATTAATCAGTCCATTTTCACCTCATCCATGTAACTCCCTCTTTCGAAACCTGATCGAACTTATCTTTGTTTCGTCTCGATCAAGACCAAAGTTGAAACTTTACCGAAAGAAATTGTTTTCTCGTGAAAGAATCGGGTCGATCGTGCAAGACGATAATGGTTAACTAAACACCTGGAGTCACATGGCCCATAGGAAAGATCCTAACTCTTGGACGAAAACGTCTTAGGAATGCTCTTCCAATAAAATCGTAAAAAACGCTTAAGTCAAAAAATAGCCCGAGAAGGTCTAAAACTCGGTTAAAGGCCCACTCACTATTTTATCCAAAACCGAGCCCAATCTTTATGACGGTTTATCTTTTATTTTGCAGGAAGGGATAAATGTTAAGGTTCGAAAGATAATTGTCAAGATTGGAGGATTAATGTTAATTTTCAATAGATAATCATGAAGATCAAGGGGAAAAAGGTTTCCCCGACGCGATAAATTTGACCAAGAGCAAACGGGGAAATAGCAAACCGCCTCTAGAGAAGTATATAAGGACTTCGAGGGTGATGTTGCAAAGGACACACGAAAATCTCTAGTCAGAGCAAACATAGCACTTAGGGCAATTAGGCATATTTTCATTTTACTGTTATCGAGCTGTGATTCAACTAGGTTATTCAGGTCTTAGAATGTTAGAACTAGGAACTCGGCGACGGCTCTTTCCGCTAAGGTTTTACCTGTTGTAACGCTCAAACCACAGATTCGGAATAAGATCCTCTTTGTTCTCTTTTTGTCTTTACTTATTCATCGTTACATTGTTATTCTTACTGTTTGGTTGCTTGGCGTTTTTGGCTTAGCAGAAATCCGGGACCTACGGGAAAGCTATGTTTACCTTTCCGTCTTAAATCAATCGGACTCGATAATGCAAATTTTGGTTCCCACACGGTCTTGCCGCCTGCAGGCGACAAGGTTGATTTGGAGTCGTCGCTTGTTGGCGACGAGTTGCAGAGGGATGGTCTCAATGCCAGTTGGCAACAAGGACGGGCTCAAGTCATCTCCTACTGGCGACGAGACATGGAGAAAAGTTGTCATCGCTAGCTGGCGACGAGGTCGACCTAGATTTGTTTTTTGCTAGTGACAAGGTGTGGAGGGGTGGTCTAATAGCCAGCTGGTGATGTGGATGGGCCTGATCGTCGCCTGCTAACAACGAGAAATGGAGAGACGGTGTAATCACCAGCTGTGATGAGGATGAGTACATGGCTTCGCCAGTTGGCGACGAGACACATACGAGATGGTCTCATCGCTAGCTGGTGACGAGGACGAGCTAGAGTCGTCGTCCGTTGGCAAGATGAATTGGAAACTATAACACAATGAGAAGTCGGGATGCAGTGTTTTCTTGTTTTAACGTATTTTGTTTCATATTGAGTATGTATTTCGTGAAAGCTCGCTATTTTCGAATCCTACGAGGTTTAAGTTTTCACGTTCTTTTTATTAAAAAAAAAGAGAGAAAGCCTCTGCAATACTTTTTAGACAATTTTTTCGTCGTGACCGATTTTGACCCCAACTATTAGCCCCAGCTCGCTAGAACCATTGTGATGTTCTTGCGAGGTGCTAGGCATGTAGGTAAATTAGGCGGAATCGATGGCTGGAAGTTCGAAATTAAATCAATTTTTATAGAAAGATATAGTAGATTTCTTCCTCTATAGGTATGTGGAATAGGTTTTCAAATTCTTTACTTGCGCACTTCCAGAAGAATCTTTCTTTAAGGTAGACAATCTCTTTATCTCTTTTCCTACCTTGATTATTTCTATCACGTCATGAAGAAACAGAGTGTTTGGCGATGCCTTGCTTTCCTCTTTTGATCCCAAGATCTTACGCGTTCAAGATGGTGAAATCATTCTGAAGGTCAAGTTCATTCCACATTCCCTTGAACCTGAAGAGGTCGCGGATTATTGGTTTGCCACCTGTGATCTGAAATCACCTCCACCTTTGATCTGAAATCACCTCCACCTGAGCAGTGGTGTCCGTCGAGTCCTCGTGCTAGAATACCTGTCCATGGATCGATTAAGAGCTTTTATCCTTTTCTTGACACCATTCGCAATTTCTGCCAGGTCCCAGATGAAGTGGATTTTTGGTTACCGAAGCATGGGGAGAGCGCCGATGCTCCTCCTTGTCGGGTGTAGTTTCCAGTCCTAGAGATTATAATCCAGACCCTAAATTGTTTCTGGCTTTTGATAAGCCAGATGTCTCATGCCGGTTTGCAGCATCTCGTGGGATCTTGGTTTTAAATTTCGAGCGTGGGAGACTATCTCGAGGATTTTCTGTTTCCACAAGACACAAAAGTGCCTCTCATGTATTGCCTTAAGCCAAGGCTACATATGGTGATGATCATGGGGCTTACTTCTAACTTTCACGGCTGGCAGAAATACTATTTTCGTCCGTATAAACAGTGCCTCTGTTGCGGAAGAATGCATTCCCGTTTTTAGGCGCAAATGGAGTCCAAAGGGTGTTACGAACGGATACTTAGATTATCCTTTGTTTTGCTGATTTCTGACCCTGTACTTTTTTTCATTGTTTTGCAGTTTACAATCATATTCCTCCACATACTGTTGACATGTTTTCCGTTAGAGATATCCTTTCCGGTGGTCCATTATATTGGGGTTACTTTTCTCTGAAAGATTTCGTCCGACGGTTTCATATCATCAATCTCAAGCGTGGCCTCAAACATTAGTGGAGGAAGACTTTGATCCAACCATGGATGAATTCATTCCGTCCGATGTTCCCGTGGAGAGGGAATAGGAAAGGTCTCCCAAGAATAAACAAGTTTCCGTTGGAGGATGACGTTGCTACTGTTGAGGAGGATTTTTGAAGGGACCCGATCGATTTTTTGTACCATCAGCACAAGTCTGAACCGACTTCCTCGATAAGACTTAGGCCAGTTTCCAAATTTTCTTTACTTATAATTATTTTGGCATTTTCCGTTCGTTTTCAGACAAGTCAACAAGCATAATAAGATTTAGATAGATAAATAGAGGTTCGAGTTAACAAGTGAGTCTGCTAATAGGCTATTACAAGCTAAAGTCGTCCTATACCTTCCCAAATCCACCATCCTTCCTTCCTGCCTAGGTCCCATGGTCAAGCTATGTCTTTATCCTTTTGGGTCAGATCCTGATCTGCATCCAAAGCGAAGAAGGCATAAGCAACGTAATGCTTAGTGAGAGCGGTCACCCCGTCCCACTTAGCCAAAGTAAAGCAATCGAGTCTAGCCAGTAAATCAGATAATCAGACATACTATCATCCAGTCAGTTACTTGATCGACATATCCGATCCAAGCCAAAGTTCCATCAAATGCGGTCAAGCCTTAGCAGGCCAAAACGGCTCTAGGCGCATGATCTGATCCAGATGCATTGATGGAAGGATCCAGTGACTTAAACAAGCCAGATCGGTGTAGAAAATCGAATTAGACAAGTAATCAGTACACAGAACAACTCCTAATAATCAGACTACGATTCAATACGGAAGGCTACGGTCGTGCACTCACCTTTGTCTTTAGAGTTGGTATGATACAGTTTGATTGGGCATTTCTGAAACCTCAAGCGGACTTACGAGCACTCGAATAGTCGAAATCACCCAACGGACGAACGAACTTGACTCATAGTTGATCGATCCAGCCAAAACACGAAGTTTCCCTCTTGATTGGAGTTTTATCTCTCTGATTTTCCCTCTGATTGCCTTAGCAATTTCGTCAACAAAAATGGAGAAAATACGCTAAGGAGACAATTTAAATGAGCAGATGGGCAGTTTACACCCTCATAACCGCCCAAGTAACCGTTTCCGCATTTTTTCCATTAGGCCAGAAAGTGGAAACCGCCACTCCACGCTCTTTTTCCTTCCCAGCGCGAGTTTTCCCTTTTTGTCCAATAACAACTCCCACCAAAATTACTTAGGCGCAGAAACAAGCTAACGTGGACTGTCACACCCGACAAGCTCAACCGCTTTGTCTTAATCGGACCAACCTTGTCTGAATTTGACCATTACTACCCGAATCAGCTCATTCAGCTTGGTTCTACATTCTCAACCGTTTTATCTGATTTCCAACCATTGCTGTTCAGCTGACCAGCTCAACCGCCTTGTCCAAGTCCGACAACACTTGTCCGGATCCGACCATTGCTTTCCGAAAATTCTGTTTGTCTGAATATTTCTGTAAGCTATCCGAACACTTCTCAAATTTCGCAAACAGAACGACTTAGCTATAATCCAAGCGTAAGAATGACTGGCCGAGCTTTGGGTGGCTCCAAAAAGATCTGATCCTAGATTTATCCAGACTATCGGTTCACTCTATCCACTACTACTCAGACATCGATCCAGATAATATCCACCCACGGAAAGTCCATCCAACTTTGGCCAGCTCTTTCTAGCATCATACAACCCATTCAGTATGTCTCACAGTCCATCCAGTCAATCCTCGGATCATCCCAACATCGATCCTCGGAACATGAGTGTTACAAGTCTCCCCCACTTGGCTCAGACTTGTCCTCGAGTCTTTCCTAAAGGATTTTCCTTTAGTTTATCAAATCACTTGGGAAACTCAGCTTTTATCCTTGCTTCTAGTTCCCATGTCATTTCTTCTTCACCTTAACAGTCCCAAACCACTTGGATCATCTTGACGTTCTTTCTGCCCTGTAGCTTGGTTTTCTTGCCAATGATCCAGACTGGTCTCGCTTTTATAGTAATGTTTTCTCTTAGGTCTGATGGTAGTTATGAAACCACATTATCTCAATCACTTATGCATTTCCTCAGCATAGATACATGGAACACGTTGTGGAAATGAGCCATGGATGTAGGCAGTTCCAACTTATAGGCGACCTTTCCAATCCTTTCCAGGATCTTGTACGGTCCCATGTACCTTGGGATGAGTTTGGGATTCTTAGATGCTCGGTCCTTGCCTTTGTAAGTCACGGTTTTGAGGTACACTAAGTCCCCAACTTTGATCTCAAACTCTTTTTTGTGTCTGTCTGCATAGCTCTTATGTCCATCATGTGATTCTTTCGTTTTCAGTTTCAAGACTCGGATTCTTTGAGTTGTCTCTTCCACGAAGTCTCTACCAAATATGCTGCGCTCCCCCACTTGGGTCCAACATAGTGGTGTTCTGAAAGGTCAACCATAGAATGCTTGTTAAGGTGACATTCCAATGCTTGCATGATACGTGTTGTTGTAGGAGAACTCGGCCAAATGCAAGTACTGATACCATTTATCTCCCTAATCCAGAACACAAGATCGCAGTAAGCCTTCAAGTGGTCGGATTGTCCTTTCAGATTGTCCATCCGTTTGAGGACGGTATGCTGTACTCATATGAACTTTAGTCCCCAACGACTTCTGCAGTGCCCTCCATATGGCTGAGTAGAATTTGGAGTCTCAGTCTGACACTATACTTACCGGAACTCCATGAAGTCTGACAAGCTGTTCCACATATAGCCTGGCTAGCATTGCTGCATTGTCTGATTTGTTGATTGCGAAGAAGTGTGCGGATTTAGTTAGTCTGTCCACTATCACCTAGATAGCGTCCTTTCCATCCCTCATTGGCAAGCCAGTCACAAAGTCCATTGTGATCATATCCCATTTCCAAGCTTGAATGGGAAGCTCTAAACTAGTCTGCTTGGTACTTGATTCTTTGCCTTAACAATTTGGCCTATTGGGCACACAGCTACCCATTTAGCAACGTCTCATTTCATTCCCACCAGTGATACTATCTCTTCAAGTCACAATACAACTTAGTTGTCCCTGGATGTATAGAAAAATTTGACTGATGTGCTTCCTTAAGGATCTCCTCATGCAATCCTTAATCATTTGGAAGACACACTTGGCCATTATTAACCAGAATTGTCCCATTGTTTGAAGTCTAATACTCTGTTTTCTCATTCTATAAAGCTTTGATCATATCCACATCCTTTTCTTGTGCAATTCGATCTCTGGAAAAAAAGTCCGTTTGATCAGCTGCAGAAAGACCCAAAGGTTCCACTTCATAAGTCAAGGCAGTCATTCTTAATGATCCAACCATATGGACCAGTTCTTCCATATCTTTCTCTAAAGCCGAAGCAACCCTCTTCCCGCTTAAGACAACAACGACTAGGTTTGCCTTTCTCCGATGGTAGGCAATATCTAAGTCATAATTCACAACCAGTTCCATCCATCATCTCTGTCTCAGGTTCAGTTCCGGTTGGGTGAAATACACTTCAAGCTCTTATGGTTTGTGAACACCTGAACCTTTGCACCATAAAGTATAGATCGCCATATCTTGAGTGCAAACACGACTGATGCCATTTCTACGTCGTGTATTGGATAGTTTCCTTCATGTTTCCCTAGCTGTCTTGATGCATAGGCAATCACCCTTCCTTGCTGCATCAGAACACACCCAAGTCCTACTTTGGATGAATCTTGGTAGACAATGTATGGCTCATTGTCTATAGGAAGAGCGAGAACTTGAGTACTTGTCAACTTTTCCTTGAGTTTGGAGAACCTTGCCTCACAGTCCTTTATCCATACAAACTAAACATCTTTCCCGGTTAGTTTTGTCATCGGCTGAGCCATGCGAGAAAATCCTTTAACAAAACTTTGGTAGTATCCAGCCAATCCCAGAAAAATTCTGCTCTCAGTAGCATTCCTCGGTCTAGGCCAATTCGTAATGGCCTTGATCTTTTTCTTGTCCACAGACACTCCCTTGCCCGAGACCACATGACCCAAGAAACTAATTTCTTATTGCCAAAAGCTACATTTACAGAGTTTGGGAAACAACTTATGTTCCCGCAATCTATCCATGATTGTTCTCAAATGTGCCTTATGCTCCTCCTGATTCTTTGAGTAAATCAAGATGCCGTCTATGAAGACTATAACGAATTCATCCAAGCAGTCTTTGAAGACGTTATTAATCAGTTTCATGAGGGCTGCAGGAGCGTTTGTCAATTCAAAGGGCATGACCACAAACTCATAATGCCCATATCTTGATATGAAGGTTGTCTTACGAATTTCCTCCTTAGCAATCGGAATCTGATGATATCCAAAAGCCAGATCAATCTTTGAGAATCAAGTAGCACCTCGAAGTTGGTCCAATAACTCGTACATCCTTGGGAGAGGGTACTAGTTCTTTATTGTAACTCTGTTAAGCCCACTGTAGTCGATGCAGAGTCTGAAACTACCATTTTCTTCAATACGAACAAGACTGGTGCGCCCCAAGGTGAGCTGCTTGGACGCACAATTCCTTTCTCCATCAATTCACTCAGTTGCTTCTTTAGCTCTGACATTTCGGACAGAGCTATCCGATAAGGAGCTTTGGAGATTGGAGTTGTACCAGGTTCAAGCTCAATCGTGAAGGGATCAGAACAGTCCGGTGGTGGTCATGTCAAGGTCTTGAACACCTTAACATACTCCTTTACAATAGGTATCCCTCCAAGCTCGGCATTCGGTCCAACTTCCACAGTAGTGATTGCAGCCAAGTAGACTTCACATCTCTTTTCCAACATTTGTTCTGCTTGGGGTGCTGAAATGATAAAGCTCCCGTTTGTTGGCTTTATCCTTTGATAAATAAGTTTTCCACTGCCGGTCTCGAACTGAACTCGATCTCTATGACAGTCTAGATGTGCCTGTACTTCCCTAGCCAATCTATTCCAAGGATCACATCAAAAGACTTCACTGAGAAAATTATAACATCGGCTGGCATGTTTACTTCACCGTCCATCACAGAGACATTACGGATCTTTCCATAGTGTACATGACCTGACCACCAGTCGCTCAAACTAGCCCTACTTCCCACTCGGCCTCTTTCTGAAATTCTCCGATTCCATCCATCCTGGGTTGCCCAAAGCAGTGAGATGCACCAGAATAAAACAGAACATGGGTTGCCACTCCACCCATGACTAAGGTCCCACCAGACTCACTCGGAAACAGCGGACCTATTCTACAGACAACCAATTCCACACAGAAATTCTTAACTTAAGAGTGAGAGACAGGACGACTCACCAGTGATCGGACGAGAAGTGCTTGGGTCACCGGTGATAACATGACATAAACCTATAGCATAGAGGGTTACTAAACCTAAACTAAACTTATACATGAGATAACTGTGAATAAGTTTACGGTTGCAATTTTCACAAATTTATGACTGAATGTAGAGTTTTAATTTGTGACGATAAAGAGACTAGATTTCAGTGACTAATTTAATATGAACGAATAACAAAAAAAAATGTGTTGTAAAATTTTACTTTAAATTGTACCAATATGTTATAATGTTTTATCCGTCTAATAATGTTTTATAAAACTATAATTGTTAATGTAAAAATTTCCAAAACTATGATAAATAAAATAATAAAATCATAAGTTTAAAAGTCTAAACTAATACTTTAGTATTATAAATTTAGTGCAGAATTTTTCTTGTTTTGAAGGCTTGTGAATCATTAAAAAGTTCTGGGATAGGACCAAAGCAAATTCTTAACAATATATGAAAACTAATATATACCTAGAAGTATGAAAACACAAATATAAACTCTAATTATAAACTATTTAATATACATAATTGTTGTAAAACTAGAGGAAGTATAAGGGGAATTCGTATGTCATTCATAAACAACAAGGTGCCCTTTATATAGGAATTACAAGGAGGTTTAGGCCGACATTAGTAAAAAGGAAATAGTAAAATCCTATTGCAACTAGGAAAAAGATAACATCCAAAACCAATATGGAAAAGGTTTCCTCTTTGCCGAAAACCCTAAACCTACTTGGTTTAGGTTTAGTAACCCTCTATGCTATAGGTTTATGTTTGGGCCGATAATTGACGGGCCGACCATGGGCCATAAAGGTTATGAAAATTCACTATGGTTCATAAAACTCCCCCTTGGATGTCATAACCATGTAATACGCCTTAGTTGTTGCCTCATTAAAACCTTTGACCAGAAAAAACCCAATGCGACAAAACCATGGTTAAGGAAAAAGAGTACAACGCGTATTACTCCCCCTATTTCGTACCTCACTGAAGATCTTTCAATCTTCTCACTCCAATCTGATGTATAAGCTTCTTTAAGGTCGATGTTGGTAGAGATTTGGTGAAGAGGTCAGCTGAATTGTCTCTGGATCAGACTTGAACTACTTGACCTCTCCTGCTTTCTGCAACTCGTGGGTGAAGAAGAATTTAGGCAATATGTGCTTCGTCCTATCTCCTTTGATCTACCCATCCTTGAGCTGAGCTATGCAAGCTGCATTTTCTTCAGACATAATGGTCAGTTCTTCTTTTCCATCAACCATTCCACAATCTGATCGGATGTGTTGAGTCATCGATCTCAACCAAATACATTCTCGGCTGGCTTTATGAATGGTTAAGATCTCGACATGGTTGGATGATGTGGCCACTATGGTCTGCTTCATGGATCTCCAACTTATAGCACTTCCACCAATTGTAAACACATAACCTATCAGAGATCGTGCATGGTGTGGATCAGATAGATAACCTGCATTAGCAAAACCAACTGAACTTTCTTGTGATTGGTTAGTATAAAACAATCCAAGGTCTTTCGTCCCTTGTAGGTAACGAAGTAAATGTTTAATCTCATTCCAATGTCTTTCGGTCAGACATGAACTGAATCTAGAAAGTAGATTCACTGCAAAACATATATCTGGTCGAGTGTGGCTAGCCAGATACATCAAGGCTCCTATGGCACTAAGATATGGCACTTCAGGTCCGAGTATTTCCTAATCCTCTTTCTTTGGACCGTATGGATCAGTGTCCGGACATCGTGATCTCACGACCATGGGCGATGATAATGGGTGAGACTGGTCCATATTAAATCTCTGGAGTACTTTTTCTGTATATGTCATTTGATGCACAAGGATTCCATCATTTATGTACTCAAGTTGTAATCCCAATCAAAACTTTGTTTTTATCTATGTCTTTCATTTTGAATTCTTTCTTGAGATATTCAACCGTTTGGGAAATCTCTTTAGAAGTTCCTATTATATTCAAATCATCAACATAAATCTACTTCAATTGTAGCAGTGGATCTCTATGATTCCTTTTGTCTCTGTACGTTCTTAACTTTTCATTCGAAAAATCTACTTCTACTTCTTGTCTCAATATATTTTTGTTAATCATATGGATCCTCTTTTCAATTTACGTTATGTCATAACTGACTGAACTTTTGCTTCTTCCTTAACACAGCACTGAGTATATATATTTACTCTATGTTACCTACGTATCTGATCTCATT
>CAJHQP010002413.1:0-86931 GCA_905132765.1 Moricandia arvensis
TTGTTCTTGCTAATACTAATAAGATAACGTAATGTACGAGACGATACAAAGGAAGATGGATAGACACTCTTTCCAGCCCAACTTTAAGAAAAGTTTAGTTTTTCTGAATAAATTCACCAACTTTCTCGCTTTGTTTAGAGTATATATAAACCCACACGGTTTCTCTCAGAAACAACGCCCAAATTCCTTAGAAAAGGCGCCATGTATAATAAAATTTATGTATAAATAGGACCTTTCAACAACTAACTTTCAAACTTTAGCACGGGAACAAACCATCTCCTTAAGTCAATAGAAAAAAAAACCTTTGATCTCTTAAAGACAAAAACTCCAACGGTAATTCTCTCTTGTGATTTTTGTCTTTTGGTATGTTTATAACAAAAATATCTTAACCTAAAACCATTGGGTTATAACGTTAAAAGAGCTAATTAACAGTTGTAAATGTTTTTTGATTTTGCACCAAGGAAAGAAGAATGGGTCCAGACCGTACTCTCACTTCCAGTGATCTATCTCTCCGACCAACCTCCTAAAACCAGGATAGTGAGAAGTGGTTCAAGTGAGTGAGTGAATGTCCGTAAGCCTGAAGACTACGGAGCTTTCGAGTAGTCATACATGATAGAGTGTCAGAGTGAGCTCTTAAGGAATCGGTTTTGGAACGCCATGAAAGCAGCTTTTCGACTTACGGCCAGTTGAGCCAAGCACGAGAAACGTTTCTCAAAACCCTACACTGTTATTCACTCATAATGGTGCTGCTCCGAGAGCTCTGGGGATCCAGGATGCCGAGGTTTTGGAGAAAGTTAGACACGAGTTTACTCACTGCTATCGGCCTGTACTTGTGAGGGTAACAAGAGTATCAGAACGTAAGCTATGTGTTAGTGTGAAGCAAAAAATATAAGGGTTGAGATGTTTCATGGAAAATCTCTAGATCGGTTTAAAAATAAAATAGGTTTAGAAAAATAGTTGCTTATGAACGATACGCGACCGATAAGAATACTGATATATAGGAACTTGTTCATTAATTATTGCTGATTTATATCAAATATATTGTTCGTAACTTTGTTAATCAGCTATACTATTATTTGCGAAGTGATGCTTTCGCAACGCGAGCTTCCTCACGTTAAACAGTTAGAGCGGTATATCGTTTATCCCGCCCTAATGAATAACAATATAGTGAGAGATTATTTAAATAAAAATAAATTAATTATTTTTATCAGATAATGATTATAAATGTAATAGATATAAGAATTATCCAACAAAAATTTAAACATTTATTTAAATATAAAAGAGGTAATTCTGATATATGTATATACTATATAGATAGTATATAACTATATATATATATTAGGTCAAGTACCTATTGTGTTGTATATCTCAACAAAAATCTCTTTCTAGTAAAAAGATCTAAATCTAAAAAACAGAAACTACATAACTAATATTAATCACAAAATAAATATTATAATTTTATATGGTTGAGCTGATTCTAAGTATTATTTATTAATAACTATAATGATAGTATACATAAAATTATACATACAAATTAAATAAAAAATATAAATAATAATTTATTGTTATAAGTTAAGTTGGGTGGCGTTATGTCCTGATGACTTAAATTAGTAATACATATATATAGAGTAAGTGTGTTTTAGTAAAAAAAACGATGCACGAGATGTGCGGGCTAACCGACCACGCTAGTTGCTTTCTATTTAAGCAATGATTTTGTATTTAATAAAACGTTCTCTGTTCTTTGCGTTTGTTTGTTTGTTGCCTTTCGCTCTTCTTTTTATTATGTTATGTTTTTTAAATAAATTTTGCTGATATTGAAAACAGCGAGACGATCCAGAAGTTTTCAGAGAAGCTAGCAGAACTGGATGTGATGGTGAGAAGAATGGTTATGGAGAGCTTTGGGATAGAGAAGTACTTTGATGAACATCTCAAGTCAACGAATTACCGATTGCGACTGATGAAGTATATAGCACCACCTGATGTTGATACTAATGTTGCGGCTGCTGCTAAGACGAATGACGATGCAAAGGCTGATGCGGATGTTGGTACTGGCAATTCTGCTAGTGCCGGTGATAATGCCAATGCCGTTGCTGATACTAATGATATTGTTAATGGTATTGCTAATGTTCATATTTGATGATGAAGCTAGTGCTGGTGGTAAGGCTAATGCCACGTTGGTGCTGGTGTTGATGCTAATACTAGTGATTGTGCTAGTGTTGAGTCTAACGCCGACCTTGGTATTGATGTTAATGCTGATGCTAATACTGGTACTCGTACTAGTGCTAGTGTTGGTGATAATGTTAAGCTAATGGTGGCGTTGATGATGAGGAGAAGAAATTGGGTCTACCTTCTCATACTGATAAAAACCTTTTTACGGTGCTTATCAATATGAGATTGAAGGTTTGGAGGTTTTAACCAAAGATGAAAAGTGGATCAGATTGAAACCATCTCATAACTCTTTCGTTGTTATGGCTGGAGATTCTGTATATGTAAGTTAACTTCTTCTTTATTCTTTAAGATGACATGCACACGTAAAATATCAACCACTCCTCATAATAATCACGATTCTTATGACAAAAACAATCCATAGTTTACTTTTATATTCTTAAAAGCTAAAGTCAAATAACTATATAATTTTTTTTACTGCTTATGATATGTGATAGTTACGAAAATAATTCCACCTTATAACTTTTGATGTTATTTGCTTTCTGAACGTTGATGATTTGTGATCTGTCCAGATGTTTTAAGTTTTTGATATGGTTGTGCATGATTACATAGGATATCTACTAGAACTAACGAGAAACAGAAAGTGTTGGAATAATAGAAAGCAACCCATCTTTTAAAATTAGAAAAGTAGTGGAAGAAAAATTCTAAATTAAAAAAAACTAGTGGAGAAAAATAAAAAGAAAAGGTGACTTTAGTTCACTTTCACTAACGGGACCAACCAAATCCTCTCTCTACAAACTTATGTTTTATGATTCTATTTGCTCTTGTTCACTCTCACTAGTCACTAGGGTTAGGACTTAGGGGACCAACAATCCTACAGCAACTAATGTTTTATTTTCTCTTTATTATTTTCACTACAAGCACATGCCTTGTCTATACATCATGTGTCTGTTTTTCTTCTAATATGACTTTGCTCTTAACAAAAAAGTAACAAGGATTTACTTGGTGATGTTTTGTCTTTTTGTTTGCAGGCACTTATGAATGGTAGACTAACTCGTCCGTTTCATCGAGTGAGAGTAACAGAGAAAAAGAAGACAAGATATTCAATAGCATTGTTCTCGACTCCAAACGCAGGTTACATCATTGAACCACCAAAAGAACTTGTTGACGAGAACTATCCACGTGTCTTCAAACCATTCACTTATGTTGACTTGATGAGTTTCTATCACACTGAGGCTGGTCGGAGAGCTCGATCTACTCTTCATGCCTATTGTGCCGTCTCCGAAGCATAAATGCGTGAGCTCGCTTACGAGAGTTTCAAGAATGTTTTCATAATTTCAAGATTCAACTAATATCAAAAACCATGTCGTACTACTAAATAAGGGGTTTTGACTAGTTGAATTATGTTTGTGTGATTAGTATTGATATATTGTGAATTTCGGGAGAGCCTTTTGAGTTTCTCTGTTGTATGAAATGTCAAATAAAGTTCATGCACATGGACAATAATGTAATAGAATTTAATCGATTAATAATAGTAATTTAATTAATATCAAAATTGTTTAGTTTAGTTATAAAACTGAAATTAATTTTAAAAGTTACCAATTTATTAAATAATATATGTATTTTTATAATTTTGTGACTTTTCATTGTAAAGTTAAAGGTTGTGTATTTTTATTATTTTTGTTATTTAAAATCTATTAATAATAAGAGTTGTGTATTTTCATTATGCAATGAAGTGTTTTTTAATTATGTGTTTTTTCAAAATTAATTTTAAACATACTATTTTAAAATAATTACTACAAATCTGAAAAGTTATGAATATTCATATAGATTATTATGATATTTTTGGTGACGACACGTTTGCATCCATTCGGTAACGATACATATGCTCTCTTTTGGTGATAATACATTCGCACCTTTTCATTCAAGAAAAAATCACACCTCTTCGAACATGACACGTTCACACCCTTTTGGAAACAGCACGTTCGCACCCTTTCGGATACGGCACATTCACAACCTTTCAGATACAAAATGTTTGTATCTCTTCGAACATGAAATGTTCGCACTCTTTCAAATACAAAATGTTCGCACCCCTTCGGATACAAAATGTTTGCACCCCTTAAGACACAAAATGTCCGCACCTCTTCGGCACAAAATATTTGCACCTCTTCGACCACAAAATGTTCGCACCCCTTAGATGACCATCCATTCGCACCTCTTCGGTCATAGCATTCACCCCTTAGGTGATGATCCATTCACCCCTTAGGTGATGATCCATTCACACCCTTTGGATAATGACTCGTTTGCACCTCTTCGGTGATGATCTATTCACACTCTTTTGGTGACGACATGTTCGCGCCCATTTGGTGACGATCCGTTCACACTTATTTGGTCATGATATGTTTGTACCACTTTGGTGAGATTTCAAGGTTACAAGACGTGTTTCAAGACTTCAAGATCACGCACATCCCGAGGAACCACAACAAGACTGCAGACGCCCTAGCTAGGACTGCCGAGTCTTTCATAGAAATCTTGGTTTTATTGGTTATTTTATCTCGTCTGGATTCCTAAACCACCTCTAGTTTGATTGATGGAACAATCGTTATGTAAAAAAAAATTATTATACTTGGTTTCATCATATGTCGGTTTCTGTTATCTTTCTCTCACAAATATATTTGCTGCCTCTTCTCCACCATTTCCATACAGGGGCGGAGGCAACTGGTAAAATATGGGTTCATTGGCTCCTATATTTTTCGCTTAAAATTAATTTGGAACCTATGACTTTAGATTGATTTCGGGCTTTACCTTACGTGATACATAATAATTTAGTGATCATTTGATTATTATTTAGTTGTATTTTTCTCTTTTTTTTAGATAACCGAGTGTTCTGATCCTACCGAAGTAGTCCAGATTAGAGACCGAAACGAGCACAGACCCGAAGGTCAGCCAGATGACTCGCCGTGGAACGGTTTTCAGTCTCAGGCACTGAAACACCACATATAAATTACCCCAGTGACCGAGATTCAAACCCAAGTGACGGTAGTCATAGCCGTGAGCCCTTTACCACCTGAACTAGAAGCCCCTGCTTTTTTTTATCTTTCTGTTGGAAATTTGAAAATTCTAAAATTTCTATTTTCGACCACAAATAATTAATCGCTTTCTTTTCACATTTTTAGATTGCATTTGTGTTGTTTTTAACCTTACTAACTATTTTAATATCAATATACATTATATATATATATATATATATAGTTTCAGATTTAATTATATGTTTTATAATATATAATTATATTCAGTGACTCTAGTGTAAATAGTGTCGGGCTCCGTCCTTTCTTCATCATCTTCTCCATCTCACTCGCTCTCCTATCTTCACCAACCTCGGATTCTCTTCTCTCTCCTCTCCATTTCACCATCGGTCTCCTCCAATCACCTCTTGGATCCAGACTTCCGCCGCTGCGCTCTTCGTCTCCGCCACTGGCTTCGCCGTCCTCTACTCCGCGGGCGTGTTCTGCTTGTGGACTGGAGTGATTGAGAGAATAGGGTTTAGAGGGCTTTGACTGGGTTGCATTACGCCCTACTCTTCGTTCTCAGCAGCGATGGGTGTTAGACTTTCCCAATCATTCAGGTTTGTGTCTTTATGATTCTTGATTCATCGATTTGTTGTTATCTTGGCTTATTGTTACTTATTTTGGTCCACACAGCGTTTACCGATTTTTCTTTGTTGTTTAAACGGATTGCGAGAATGATTTTCTAGTAAAGAAAACTAATCTTTTTATAGGTGTAGATACACCACCTTGGAAAGAGAGAGTTACATTATATGGCAGATCATGTTGTTTTGGGTTGGAGTTAACAAGGCTATAAAGGAGATGAATCTGTAACTGGAAACGAGAAAGAGTGCCTACTGCCAACCAGTTGATCAAAAGGTTGTGTTTGGTTTTATCAACTAGTAGACTATGGTTTTAAATGGGGAAGTGGTGAGGAAAAAAGAGGTGTTGTTACTGTAAAGAATATTAAGAGAAATGGTGATGATTGGTTCGATTGCGACTGTTAGAATTTAGCTGTAAAGATTTTAGTTGTAGGTCCTTATATTGTAGAAGTAAAGTTGTTACTATATATTTTTTGCAGAAATATTTATCATCGTAATTTTGTTGCAGAAGTTAGTTATAGATAATAGATATTGTAAAATAAAATTTTCAAAATATGTTATGTATATATAAGATAATTATTTTTAGCAATTAAAATAATTTATCTTAATATTTTATGAACAATCAAAGTTTACTGTTATTTAAATGTAATATGTAAATAATAATTTTGTTATTAAAATATTTCAATAATTTATAAACACCACAAATTAAATTAGTTATTTATAAATATTTTATTATGATTATCTAATTTATTTGATATTATAGATAGTTTTTTAATTTTACAGATTCTACTTACAAAAGAAAGATGTAGGTTTTTAAAATTTATCAAGGAGTTCAAAAAAATTGCTTTAGGCACCCTATAATCAATAATCCTCTATATAGCGTTTAACTATTATCTAGTGATTTCTGGAATATTGCTTTCATATGTGTTTTTAACTATGGATAAATTATCTATTCATAAAGACAGAAAAATTAAGAATATATCCATGTAAAGATTTTAAGGGAATGAAACTAATTGCGCTACAACGACTTTGCCTTTGCATACACATGAAGAAGACGCATACAATAGTAACAGTATGTGCACCTTTTATCTTTATCAGCTCGACCCCTCTTATCTATACTAGCGTTTGTGGAAACAATATTTTGTAGCTGGTGGAGAGAGTATTGAAATGTTCTAAGTTGTAAGCAATGTAAGTTTCATTCGGTTGTTGCTTATACTATGGTTAATACTGTTTTTATTCTATTTGCCTTATGTATCTAATATATTTTCCACAATTTGTACTACATGGTGATAAGATTCATACGGCTCTTAAGAAAGATTTAGTTTGCCATTTTGATTCATTTTTAGATTAGGATCATATTTTGTTGCCGACAATTACTAAAACTTCAGTTAGATCAAAACATAATATGTCGGTACATACTTTGCGCTAGAGGTGGGCACTTTGGTTATTTTACAGGTTCGGTTTGGTTAATTCGGTTCTAGAATTTTTTCAACTGAAGTAAATCATAATTAGTTTAATTTTGGATCAGTTTTGGTTCAGTTTATATTAGATTTGGTTTGTTTTGGTTCAGTTTATATTTTGGTTCAGTATAATCGGGTTTCTTTAGTTTAGTTCTTTAAGAGAATAATGTTTTAAAATATAAATGCATGGCCATGAATCATTACGTTAGTGACAATAAATAAGAAATTATGTGAACTAAATCAAATATAAAATTGAAATAACAACTTTAAAACTACAAAAAGAGTTTATAAGAACACAACCAAACCAAAATTAACTAAAGTAAATTAAAAAAAAAACTAACATTGTTAATTATGTCTCTTATACCATTAAAAAGTTTGCAGTGAACCATCTTCTATGTGATATCATAAAAGAACTGCAACAAATCAATAACTAGTATATATTATGCATAAACTATACAAAAAATTATTTATATCTTCAATAAAACTTTATACCCATGATTCCATTATCATAAACCTAATATATTAGTTTCACGAACTAAAATTGTAAACAGAATATGTGGATTTAGTGACTTTAATCTTAAGATTTTACTATATTGTATATTCTAATATATTTAATTCAAATAATAATAAAAAGTCAAAAACACATTAGTTTCTTGGTTCGGTTCGGTTCGGCTTAAAACTGAACCGTTCGGGTTAAAAAATCTTAAACCAAACTATTTAATAGTAGACTTTGGTTTGGTTTACACCGGTTTCGATTCACTTTATTCGGTTTGAGTCAGTTTGATTCGGTTATTTTACCCACCTCTACATTGCATTTTACATAACTGATCCAGCCCAATTTTAATATTTTTTTTAAAAGGCCATAATGTTGCAAACGAAAGATAATCCAGCGCTATTAAAATCTTCTCGGACATTTTTGTATATGCAATACTAAGCACTGGAATGTGTTATATGTCTTACATTAACAAATTATACACAATTTATCATTTATTAGTCAATTGTATTTAGAGTGTTTGTTATGAAACCGAGTGATTGTTTCAAAACTAAACGAAGAACATGCTCACTCCCTGCAAGACGCAGATATAAATATAATAATATATTTATAATTTCTGAGAATATATAAATTGTTTCTATTATATATATGTATGCCCCGTGTTGAAAATAGTTTTGGCTTTGCCACTGCTTTAGATGTCTTTGTATATACTCCCTCTGTTTCATAATAAGTGTCATTTTAAACTTTTTATTTTGTTTTAAAATAAGTGTCATTCTACCATCTCAATAGAACTTTGTACATTAAATCCACTTTTTACCCTTTTAAACAACCAATAGATTTTTATTTAAATCATTATCATTTAATTAATCATACATTAAATAGGGATATATTAGTATATTATACAATTTTCTTAATCTCCGTGAAAAGTGTCAAAGTAACACTTATTTTGAAACGGAGGAAGTAAATCACAGTGATTTTTTCTTTACAAAAAAATCAGTGATTTTTTCTTTACAAAAAAATCAGTGATTATTTCTTTACAAAAAAAAATCACAGTGATTATGTAATTAAGGGTAACCCATTATTTGAAATGTTCATGTGATTAATATCGAGGCATTTGAAGTAAAGGTCCATGGAGAAATTCACAGATTAAAAAAGAAACATAATACCTTTAAAAAAAACAATATATTTAGGTTATTCATTCTCCTCGACACCCATCACCTTCGCTTCCTCTTCTTTCACATCCACTGAATGAGTAACCTCAGCTTTATAGGCATAAAACTTAGCCACAACCAAGAAGAAGAGGAAGTTAACAAAATTAAGAAGCGCAAAGAACAAGTAATAATAAATCAACCTAGACTCATTAAGATTATTCAAAATCCATCCTCTTCCTTGGTTCTTGGTTATAGTGGATACGGTCGTCAACAAGAAACTTCTCAAGAAATTCCCCATCCCTAAACTCGTTATCGAATACGATGTCCCTAGACTTTTCATGCTCTCAGGAGCTTGATCGTAGAAAAATTCTAGCTTTGCAACTTCTAAGAAAGCATCAGCAATGCCCATTAACACGAACTGGGGAAGCAAAACGAATATTGTCAATGGTAATTTTACTCCCTTCTGGTGGATGAGTTCATGATCAGCAGCGACTTTGAGTCTATACCTGTTACAATATTGCCAAATAAAAATTTAAGTTTAAGGCCTCTAATGCAATACAAGAGAATATGGAATCAATCAATTGATGTGTGCCCTATACATTCCAGACTGAATATCCGAGGATGTTGGTACAAAATTCCCATAAGTCGTCGAAAATCTTTCGGGAATATTGAATTCCAACAGATTCCACGGTCAGTAGCTTGTTTTCTTGTAGTGTAAGTTTAAATATTTATGAAAAGTTGTCATGCTGGTCTTAAATTTTAGTAATACCTTTCGGTGAAACATGCGACAGTCATGAGGAGGATGTGGAAGATAATACCAATTCCCATTCGTTGAAGCAAAGTAACGCCTCTTGGATTCCCGGTGAATTTTCGAGTTATCTTGACAAAGACTCGGTCATATATGACAATGGTTACGAGAATCGAGACTGTGACGAAGGCAGTGAGACTCGCTGGAGGGATGCTGAAGTTTCCGGCGATCCTTGCGTTTAGAGTGGTTCCTTGTTTGACAAACAAAGTGTTGACTTGAGCGACCATTGTACTTGGGACAAAAGTTGCACACATGGCAGGTAACATATTTAGCATTTGTTTTGTTTCTTCGACTTCTGTGATTGTACAAAGATTCCATTGATCTGTTGTTCCTGTTTTGAGTGAAGCTCTGTCTAAAAATCTGCAACACAGTTCATTGGTAAATATCAAAATGAGTATCTAATGAATACATAATACTATTTTTTTTAATTTGAGGCACAATGGCCGAGTCGTTCCTCTTATTATATATAGTTGCATGGTTCAAATTCTGATTTGATGAGATGGCTGCAAAGGTTGTGCCACCATTGACCTACTTGCTCCTCTCAATATATAATATTAATTGTTTCAACATAACTTAATTAAATAGTTAATTTCTCACTACAAAAATAAATTGAATCAGTTAGAAAATAACATGAAGAATACGACTATTTCAACTTTTTTCTTGAGTATTTCAAACAAGAACTCTGACTATTTCTCTTCAGTTTTTTCTTATAGGATTTCCTTATTTTTAATCTGATATTCTCTTAGAACCTTGCAATCAGGACTGCACCTAAGCGCATTGGAATAAAACATTTTAATAGGTCATATCTTATACAAGGGTCCCAATTTTTAAAACTGTTTTTATAATGATTTTACAAAAACAATGTGTAGAATAATATAAATTAAATATATATAGATATTCAAAATATATATGCTAATTAAAGGTATTTAATTTTTTGTCACTTCATCTTGTACAAAATATTTTTGTAAAAAAATAATTGAATGGGGGTCCTATAACACCATGCCCGGCTCCGCTTGCAGTGAGTGTACTCTTATTGTACCTTACCATATGTTACAAACAAAAGTATGAATCTTACCTATATAAATATTCACATTACCTCAGACTCTTAGTGAACTGGATCGGAAAGGTGCCTTTCCGCTCATATTCCATTGAAGGCAGCTCGTGGAATTGTGTGAGGCCGCGTGCCATCGGTGCATTGCCTTTGCGAAATGAAGCAACAATGACTCGAGCCATCTTCATGAAAGGGCTTCCTCCCGTGGGGAGTTTATGGCGGTAAAAAGGAGTGCCAAATAAAAAAAATAAAGATGGAAATAGCAAGTCCCAGAGTTGGAACGCCATAACCCCAACCCCAACCCACATTATCTTGAACATAGACAAGAACTGTATTGGCGAAGAGAGTGCCAAAGAAGATACTAAACATCCACCAATTGAAGAATGACATTTTCTGTATCTTTTCCTTCGGGTCGGTCTCGTCGAACTGATCAGCTCCTATGGTTGAAATGTTTGCTTTTGTACCGCCTGTACCAATGGCTAATGTGTATAACGCTCCAAAGAAAACCGCTAATTGTAGGGTAGAAGTCTTTTCGCAGTCTTCAGCACTAGCAGTAGAACATTCAGGTGGTTTGATTCCCGGTAGGGACACTGATAACGTTAATACCAACATCCCCTGTAATTAATAAATGATTAAACCGGTTAGTTCACGGCTGGGAGGGTCTAAGGTAATGTGAATATAGATCAAATAGTTTAATATTTTATGTATTTTCTAGGCTGGTATCCTTGTTTCTTAGTGGTTATAAAAAAGTAAATATACGTACCAAAAAGTAGATAGTAGAAGAGATGACGAAAGTGCGGTAGCGACCAAGATGAGCGTCCGCGACATAAGCACCCAAGATGGGAGTGAGATAAACAGTCCCGACCCAGTTGGTCACATTGTTCGCGGACTTAACCGTGCCTTGGTGCAATTTGGTTGTCATGTAAATCACTAGGTTGCTCGATATCCCGTAATATGCCATCCGCTCAAATGCCTCGTACGCTTTTTTTATAACGTAACATTAATTAATAGGAGGAAAAGGTGATAAACTTATCAATAATTCATGAGATGACACATAAAAGTAGGAAATTTTAAATTTAAAAACAAATAGACTGTTTTCACTTAGTAATTTATATGGTAAATATCTATATTTTTTAATGTCGAAAGAAATAAACAACTTTCACGTATATAACAAACTGCGATATTGATAGGTAAAGACAATTAAGAATCTAGAGGCTATATGGTATTTTGTCCAAGCACACAGTTTCAAATTTGAACGTAGAGCATAAATCATTCAAACTTAAAAGTTACTTTATGTCGTGTTTTCTTACAAATTAAATAATATAGATATTTACAATATAAATTAGAGGCTATTTGGTATATTGAGAGGTAAAGACAATGTCAGAATATCGAGGCTATATGGTACTTTGTCCAAGCACACGTTTTCAAATCTGAACATTGAGTATAAATCATTCATATCGTGTTTTCATACAAAAGAAAATGAAAGAATTCCGTAAAAAATATTCTAACTACATTTTGTTAAGCTTTTAAATATTCAATTTTTTGTTACCCGGTTTAATACTCAAACTAATTATTTTTTTTTCATTTTAATAAAGTATATTTTAAAATTTGCTCACTTTAATACCAAACATATGCTAATTTTAGTCAAAAATATTAATAAGTTTCAAACAAAATATAAAAAAATCCCAAACTTCAAAAACAAATCATTAAAATTTAAAATTTTATGTTTTAAGAATAAAAGTAACTAAATTTTGTATAATATTTTAAATTTTAGAAAAAAGTACATTTTGAATAAAATAAATATATTACTTTAATTCTTCAAAAAAACAAACTTTTAAACCAAAACCAAAAATAACTATAAGAAAATTTCAGATTATCCAAAATTTAGTTATTTTTATTGAAATATAAAAAAAAATTATTATCACATTTTACAAATTAAATGTATTAAATCTAAAAAATAATTAGTTTAAGTATTAAATTAGTTATAAAAGAAATGGGTATTAAAAATCTTAACGAAACTCCATTAAATTTTATTGTTTCTATTTTCTTTGGGAAAATTCCATAAAAATACTCTAACTCAATTCTGTTAAGCTTTTTAATATCCAAAATTTAGTGGGAGTACTTTTATGGAATTTTCCTAAAGAAAATAGACAAAATAATTTAATGGGATGCTGATGACCTCAACTATTTGAAATCGGTAATTTTAATATTCAAGTATTGCGCGCGCAAAATTATTTCCAAACAAATAGTTGACTGCACGAAATAATGACCGAAATAGTCAATTGTTAACTGCTTAACAGAAAGATAACGATTTTCATCAATTTTTAACAATTGACTATTCTAATCATAATTTTGCGCAGTCAATGATTAATTGAGGAATAAATATGTGCATGTAATACTTGAGTATTTAATTTGCCGATTAAAAATACTTGAGGGATTAAACAATAATTTATTTTAAAATAAATTCATAATTTTAAAGATTCTCAAGTTATATATAACCAATATAGGAAATTTTTAATTTTAAAAGAGATTTATGAGTTTTTACAATGCATGTATAATAATAAAATAATTATAGTTGCATTGTATTGTTGATGTACTTCATGTTTAAAAATTACTTAAGATGATTTTTAAAATAATTCCTAGCTAAAAAGATTCTCAATTTAAAAAAATATACAAGACACTTAGGGGGTGTGATCATCTGAGGGTTTTAGGTGATTTGTATTAAAATGAAAAATCGTTTGTTATTCAACCACTAATTTTATAAATTCATTTAAAAATTCACTGTTATTGAACTTGACATTTCATAAAGTTCTCTGAAATTCACTGATATTGAAAATATTTTAAGTTGTGGAGTTTTAAAGTTTTCAAGTGATTTTAGAGTGTTTGGATGGAGTTTCTCAGCTAAAACAAATTAAAACTCAAATCTCATGGTTTTTATGCTCATGAAAAGATTTTGAGTTTTTACAAAATAAAATAATATATGATAATTACATTGCATTATATTGATGATGTACAATATGTAGTTGTCTAAATTTGAGATAACTAGATAGGATTATCTAAAGTAGAAATCCAATTCATAACATATGATTCTTTAAGTAATATGAAATCATCGATAGTGATTTTATAAACATGAAGTACATCAACAATAAGACTCAAATATAATTATTTGTAATATTTTATATATATCTTGTGAAAACTAAAACATCTTCTTCAAAAAGTAAAAATCTTGTTTACTGGTTATATTTGAGAATCTTTAAATTATGATTTAAGAAAAAAAATTGATGTTTTAAGTCCTCAAGTATTTTCAATCGGTAAATTAAATACTCAATTATTATATGCACATATTTATTCTTCAACTAATCATTGATTGCACAAAATTAAAATTAGAATAGTCAACTCTTAAAAATTGATGAAACTGTTATATTTCCGTTAATCAATTAACGGTTAACTATTTTGTTTCTAATTTCATGTAGTCAACTATTAGTTGAAAAATAATTATGTGCAAACAATACTTGATAGTATTAAAATTGTTGATTCAAAAGCTTGAGGAATAAAAAAAAACCATTTTCCCCAAATTTGTTCCATATACTTTCTTAATGAGGTAAGATAAGATAAGGTACCACTTTTTACTTCAAGAGAGATTTGGTTCCATGAACATAACAAAATACACAATGAAGCATGTATCCATAACATCCATTAGACTATGATATTTATATCATAAATGCTATTTTGCCCTTCAACGCTTTCTCTTTTCTTTTTAATTAATTTTATCACTCTAAATTTTTCTTATTCAATTTTTCTATTTACTTATAAAATATATAGATTTTTTTGTATGTCATGTTTTGAATTTCTTTTAAACAAACATATATTTATAAAACTAAATATATCAAGTTATGATAAGATTTTGCTTATTTTATTCTATTTATTAAACATGGAATAAAATTATATTTACACAATCTTTGTATATTTCCTTTTGCTCTCCCCCCCCCCTCCATCCATCTTTCTCCACAGGGAAAATGAGCTTTTTATTCCCCAAGTAATTGAAATCGACAATTTTAATACTCAAGTATTGTTCGCGCAAAATTATTCCCCAACTAATAGTTGACTGCGCAAAATTAGAACCGAAATAGTCAACCGTTAACTACTTAACAGAAAGATAACGGTTTCCGTTAATTTTTTAACGGCTGACTATTCCAGTTATATTTTTGCTTTGCGCAGTCAATGATTAGTTAAAGAATAAATATGCGCATATAATACTTGAGTATTTAGTTTGCCGATTGAAAATACTTGAGGAGTTAGAAACAACAATTTCTTTAATTTAAAATAAAATCATAATTTAAAAGATTTTCAAGCTAGATATAACCAATATAGAATATTTTTACTTAAAAAAAGAATTTTGAGTTTTTACAGTGACATGTACAATAATACAAATAATTATAATAGCATTCATTGTTGATGTACTTCATGTTTATAAAATTATTTAAGATTATTTCAAAATAATTCCTAACTAAAAAAGTTCTCAATTTTAACAAATATACAAGACACTTATCCAAATGGGAGTTTTAGGTGATTTGTATTAAAATAAAAAGTCTACTGTTATACAACCATGAATTTAAAAAATCATTTAAAATCCACAGTTATTTAACTTGACAATTCATAAAGTACTATGAAATTCACTGTTTTTGAAAATATTTGAAGTTGTAAAGTTTTAAAGTTTTCAACTGAGTTTAGAGTATTTGGATGGAGTTTCTTAGTTAAAACAAATTAAAACTCCAATATCATAGTTTTAGGTCATATTCTAACGTGGTTTAACAAAAATCACTTTAAACTCTGCAGTTCATTGAAATCATCTAAAACCTCGTTAAAAGTTAAATCACCTCAATTATTTAGATTAAATAAACTTTCCTTAATATCATAAAAAGATTTTGAGTTTTTACAAAAGAAAATTAAATAGTATATAATAATTACATTGCATTCTATTGATAATGTACAATACGTGATTGTTTAAGTTGAGATAACTACATATGACTGTCTAAAGTAAATCCAGTTTACAACATATGGTTCTCTAAGTAATACGAAATCATCCATAAGTGATTTTATAAATATAAAGTACATCAACAATAGGACTTAACTATAATTATTTGTAATATTTTATATATCATTGTAAGAACTCAAAAAATTTCTTCAAAAAATAATAATATTTTATATTGGTTATATCTAACTTGAAAATCTTTTAAATTATGATTTTATTTTAAAAGAAATTATTGTTTTTAATTCCTAAGTATTTTCAATCGTAAAATTAAATACTCAAATATTATATGCTCATATGTATTCCCCAACTAATCATTGACTGCACAAAAAAATGATTGGAATAGTCAACCATTAAAAAATTGACGGAAACCGTTATCTTTCCGTTAAGCAGTTAACGGTTGACTATTTCGGTTCTAATTTCGCGCAATTAACTATTAGTTGAGAATAATTCTACGTGAGCAATACTTGAGAATTAAAATTGCATATTTTAAATATTTGAGAAATAAAATGCTCATTTTCCCTTTCTCCACATCTCTTCCCTCCCACCTTCTCTCCCTCTCTCCTTTATACTTTTTCCCATTTTCGAATCTTTTCATCTCTCCGTATTACTCTTTTTTTTCTTTCCTATACACGCTTACATACTATAGCATTTATTCATCAAATATAGAATAGTATATTTTTATTCTTTAGGATATTCAGTCAAATATGTTATTTCACTTAAATAACTTTTACTAAATATATATCTTATGAATAAATATGGTCTTTTATATTGTATATTACTCAATCCGCATTGAACCTTATAAATAAATACTATTAAAGAAATCAAATTATTTTTATTATTATATTTATGTTTGTAATGATCTATTCTATATCAACTTTATAAATAGAATGGTATATGATTGTAACGTGAGGTATACACGCGTTCACGAGCCATGCAAGACAACAATGTCTATTTATGTATCAAAATGATACATTCACCTATTTTCTTATTTTTTCTTAATTTATAAACCAATTTCACCCTTTACTTTATTTCGTAACCATTAATGAAAAGCTCAAAGACTCATGTGGCAGTAGTAATTTCCTCTTTAAAGATATTTAAGAGACCTAGATTATATATATATATGAAGCTGTTACGGTTAACGCATAATCACTCTGATTAATTAAGTGAACACTTTGGTGAGAGAAAACAAACAATTAAAATACAATAAGGTGAAAGTATAATTACCGACGAGGAAGGAACAGGCTTTCCATCGACCTCTGATGGATCTTCGAACAGGATTGCCTCGAAGATCAACAGTTCCATCTTGTGTGTGATCATCTCCTACCTCTTCTACTGTCATTTATATCTCTCTCCTCTTTTTTTTTTGAGTGCAAATGTTAAAAGTCTCCCTCTTCTTCGTAGCTTCTGTATTTTTTTCTTTCGAATGTGGTTATAATATACTTCTGTGAGGAGAGAGAGTTTGCAGTGTTGTCTCATATATATACAAAGAAGATGGTCCTTCACGTGGTGCAGACGTAACGCATACAAACAGCCGAGAGAGTTGACAAAATTAATAGAATATGGTTGTCAATGGGGAAGAGGTGCTGCTTCCATTTAACATATTTATTGACTGAAGCACGGTCAACAATTTAATAATAATACTGTAATAAAAAATGAAGTTTTGCAAAAATGACTCAAAACTTGAAGTTAAACACAAAATTAACCTTTTTTAAAAATTTTGATTTGCCTTAATCACACAAAAAAATTTCATTATTTACAAAAAATGTCACCGAAAGACTTACTGGAAAACTTTAAGCAAATCTTCAAAAATTATGTTTTACTTTATCATCCTCATCTTCATAAATTACTTACGAAAATGTCATTGCTATCAATTCACCCAACAACCAATATGGAGCTTTTAATGTATCAAAAATTGATTTTTACTCATTTTTATCTTATATCGTATCCACACAAACTACATCTCTCAATTTCTCTCTATATTCATCCAAAAAATCTAAGGTTTTTTTATTCTAAAGTTTTTAATAATCATATAGCTATTCAAATTCATGATTCCTGGTCATTAATGATTGAGTAACTGTCTTGGTGAAGGTCTGTGTGCTTGGACAACTAAGCAAGTTTTTTTAGTGGTTTAAGGTATGAATGGAATAGTTTACCCAGTGTCACTACAAGAAAACTAAGCATTTACTAGGAAACTTTACTAGGAAAATAATTCCTCGTAAAATTACTACGAGGTTACTTCGAGTTTACTTACGAGAAAACAGTTTCCTCGTATACTTACGAGAAAACAGTTTCCTCGTAAAGTCATAGTAACATTACTAGGACTTTACGAGGAAAAAACGCGGGCATAGCTATTTCCTAGTAAAGCAGCTTCCTCGTAAAGTCCTAGTAATTGCTTACTACGAAATTAAGAGGAACGAGTTTTGTTACTACGAAATTAAGAGGAACTAGATAGAAAATATCGAATTTAAATTTTGTACCTATTTTTCCTAGCAATTTCTTAGTAAATTCTCAGATTCAAAAATTTCTATAAATACCACCATATGTGATTCATTTGAAACACAACAAACAAATAGAAAATACTCAATTCATAACTGAAAGGAGTTCACAGTCAACATAATAGTTTCTTATCAACTCCTCATAGCTTTTCCTCAATGAAATAGCTTGGGGCTTTTCTTCAGGTAGATAGTTCGAGGAAAGCTATGTGGGGTTGATAAAAACCGTTCCGATGACTGTATACTTCTTTTAGTTTTTTAAAAAAAATTTGTGATTTGGGGTTTATGAAGATGTATAGGTATAAGTTATGGAAGTTGGTTTAGGTTTAGGGTTTAGGTTTAGGGTTTAGGTTTAAGGTTAGGGTTTAGGGAATTTAGATTAGGTGGTTAGTTTAGGGAACTTATATTAGGTTGTTTAGTTTTGAAAATTTGGGGGTTTAGGTGTAGAAGAGGTTAGGAGTTTGGTTGTAGAAGAGGTTATAAGTTAAGGAAGTTGTGGTTTGGGGTTTGGGGTTTCGAGTTTAGGGATTTACAAACCCTTTCCTCGTAAAGCCCTAGTAAGAGAAAACGCGGGCATAGTTGTTTCCTCGTAAAGTCCTAGTAATAACATTACTAGGACTTTACGAGGAAAAAACGCGGGCATAGCTATTTCCTAGTAAAGCAGTTTCCTCGTAAAGTCCTAGTAATGGTATTACTAGGACTTTACGAGGAAATAAAAACACGGGCATAGCTATTTCCTCGTAAAGGCCTAGTAATGTTACTAGGGCCTTACGAGGAAACAAAATTCCTTATATAAACTCGAGCAATCCGATTTCTCATTTGTAGTAAGCTTCTCTCTGAATTCTCTTAAGGTTCTCTCTATTTCCTACTTAGGTGGTTAGATTAGAGAATTTAGATTAGGTGTTTAGATTAGGGAATTTAGATTAGGTGGTTAGTTTAGGGAATTTAGATTAGGTGGTTAGATTAGGGAATTTAGATTAGGTGGTTAGTTTAGGGAATTTAGATTAGGTTGATTTAACGAGCAACATCCGTAGTTTAGTTTTTTTTTTCTCTTTAATTGTATATGAATTTAAAACTTAAATATTTAGTTATTTATAAAATATTTTGTTATTTCTTTTTTATTTATAATTTGGATTCTTTAATTTTTTTTTAAATATATTATTTATATTTATTTTAATTATTTTTTTAATAGGGAAAAACATTTCAAAGCAAATTCCTAGTAAAGCATTACTAGGAAATTACGAGGAAAGTGGAAAAACATTTCGAAGTAAATTCCTAGTAAAGCATTACTAGGAAATTACGAGGAAAGTGGTTACTAGGAAATTACGAGGAAAGTGGTTACTAGGAAATTACGAGGAAAGTGGTTACTAGGAAATTACGAGGAAAGTGGTTACTATGACTTTACGAGGAAAAAGGCTTTACGATGAACGTGTTTCGACGAAACGCGTTTCCTCGTAAGTTCCTAGTAAAAGGCCATTTACTAGGAACTAACGAGGAAAACCTGCCCTAGTAATGGACGAGTTTTCTTGTAGTGTGTTCACGAGAAGACTTACCCGTAAGTCTTCTGGATAGAGAAGACTTCCACATAAGTCTTCCTGGTCAAAGAATCAATTAGTTTTGCAATTAATTTTTGTGTGATTTTAGGAAGACTTTCGTGGAAGTCTTCCAACATTTCTTTATTGACAAAGAAAAATTAGGAAGATCCCTGGAAGTCTTCCCAGATAAATAGGTCAATTTTGCAATTGACCGATCAGTGTCAGAAATTTGATTTTCTCCAGAAAACTTACCGTTAAGTCTTCTGAACTTTTAAATTAAGTCTGCTTACGGTCCGTGGAAGTCTGCGGAGGTTACTTTTGCAATTGAAAATATAAACGTGAACATTTAATTTAAATTGAAAGACTTACGTGGAAGTCTTACAAATTTTTATTCATTGATTCTGGTCAAACATAAGGTAGCGAAAGAAGACTTTCAGGAAAGTCTTCTCCAAGAAAATCAAATACAGTCAAATGCAAAAGTAACCTACGCAGACTGCCACGGACCGTAAGTAGACTTAATTTAAAAGTTTCGAAGATTTCCACGGAAGTCTTCCATTGAAAGACTTACAAGTAAGTTTTCTGGAGAAAGTCAAATTTCTGATACACATTGGTCAATTGCAAAACTAACTTGTTTATCCAGGAAGACTTCCCTCGAAGTCTTCCTAAATATTTTTATCAACAAAGAAAAGTTGGAAGACTTCCACGAAAGTCTTCCTTTTAAAATTTTCAATTACAAAAATGACCTGAATGGAAGACTTCCACGAAAATCTTCTACGAAAATGTATAATAAACCTTCATTTTTCAAATTTAAAATGAATTTTTAAAATTTTATTGTTAACTCATGTGTTTTATACAATATTTGGGGTCCTGAATGAAATCCATAACTTTATTGGTGATAATTTATAGGTTATCAAATATGTTTATTATAAGTCTTCTAACAAGAAGACATTAGAAGACTTCCCAGAAAACTTAATTATAAGTCTTCTGGAAAGTCTTCTAACGTCTTCTTGTTAGAAGACTTCCCATAAAACTTAATTATAAGTCTTCTAACAAGAAGACATTAGAAGTCTTCACAGAAGACTTAATTATAAGTTTTTTGAAAAGTCTTCTAACATCTTTTTGTTAGAATACTTCCCATAAAATTTAATTATAAGTCTTCTAACATAGTATAAGACATTAGAAGACTAGTATACACCTTGATGATCAGAATAGATTTAATTATTATGTAGTATTTGATATTTGGTGAATTTAACTAAGTTTTCTTGAGAAGTATTCTCCCTTAGTCATAGTAAATTTGACTATTTTTTGTGTTGTTGTGTTTTGCTATTGAATTTGTAACAAAACTTTAATAATGTCAAGTACTTTTGGCAAGATAATATTGTAGACATGAATATATTTACGAAACAAATTCATTATATCTTTTAAATTTACGAAAGAATTCACAATTAAAAAAGTACACCTTACAAATCACAAAACGACCGTAAAAATTATTATAGATCATTCATTCACAAAAACAAGTTTGGACTCCATAAAAGACTTCTAGTGCATTATTTGTTGGAAGATTTCTGAGAAGACTTCCATGAAAGTCTTCCAAGTCGTCTCAGATTTGAAAAACCTGCATATCCAAACAAAATAAATCAGTGAGAAAGGACATGAGATAAAAATTAGAAATTAATATAAAGTTTAATTTTTTTGTGAAAGAATTATTTGAAAGTCTTCTAATATAATACCTCCTGGAAGAGTTACTTGAAAGTCTTCTAGACCCTAAATTTACTTTCGTTCAGAAGACTTCTGCGGAAGTCTTCTAGTGCATTATTTGTTGGAAGACATCCGAGAAGACTTCTATGAAAATCTTCCAAGTCGTCCCATATCTGAAAAACCTGCATATCCAAACAAAATAAATCAGTGAGAAAGACATGATATAAAGTGAGAAATTAATATAAAATTTAGTTTTTTCTTATGAAAGACTTACATGAAAGTCTTTCAAGTCTTCTCACATCTGAAAGTCCTACATATCCAAAAACATTAAATTAACTTCAAAACATTGATAAGCTTTAAAAATAAGGTAAGAACTTAAAACAACAAAAATATTTTTCAAAAATTAAGAACTTTAAGCAATAAGAAGTTACCAAATGATAAAATATAATTTATAGATCTACCTTTAAAAAAGTGGAAGATGGGAACTATGTGATGAAAAACCTGCAAAAAAATAAATAGGTGAGAAACATGAGATAAAATGAGAAATTGATATAAAGTTTGGTTTTTTTAATGTTCAAAGAGATTATAGAGAGGTTGGAGAGTTTTAGAATGAGAAAACTACATTTTCTTGCAATCATTTGAGAGTAAGAGAGATAATGTATAAAATTTTTATATATAAAAGATAAAAATTCCAATAAAATTAAAATATTTTCGATTCAGAAGACTTTCAAGTAAGTCTTCTAATAGAATATATCCTCGAAGACTTACTTGAAAGTCTTCTAAACCCTAAGTCTTCTAGTGCATTATTTATTGAAATACTTAATTCACATATACCCTAAACTCAAAATAACTAACTAATTAGAAGCAAACACTTTATAAAACTTAAATAAACTTTAAAATCTAAATTTATATCACTTAAAATGTCTATAATTAGGTGATTAGGATTTTTCCTCAACCAAAATATCTTTTTACGAAATTATTAAATTATTTTTAAGATCTAATACACTAGAACTTATGGAAGACTTAAGATTTTCAATGGAAGACTTAAGACTTCCACTCGAAGACTTAAGACTTATGGAAGATTATGGAAGACTTATTGGAATCCTTAACAATAGGCGGAAAACCTAAATTCTTCTAATATTTTAAGCGGGAAAGGGTAGTTAAGTTTTCTAGTAAGCCTTCTAGTGCATTATATTTTTGAAAATTTAAATCTTTCAAAACTCTAAAATTAAATTTATTACTAAATCACTTACAAAAACTTTACTAAACTTAAAATAAACTTATAGAGTGTTTAATATATACAAAACTAAGCACATATATGTCAAATTTAGTTTTAAAAAAATTAAGGTACCAAAATATAACCCTAAAAACACATACAATATTATAACATAGTTATCAAACTCTAAATCAAAGAATATCTTGACTAACTTACATTCATTCATCTATGTTGAAAACTATTCAATTTTAGCAAATCTAAATTTACATCATTTATAAATGTCTATAATTACAGTATTATGATTTTTTACTAATCAAAATATTTTTTTTATAAATTTTATAATTATTTTAAGATATACAACATGAGAAGACTTTCAGGAAAGTCTTCCTCGCGGGGTTATAATAGTAAACTACAATATTGTTTTTTTGTTTAGTCATGAGGAGATGTTTGTAATTCACTAGCTTTTTGAGTTACTTTTGCATTTGATTTGTGTTGGAGTACACTTTTTCATTTAAAATCAAGTTTTGAGTCATATTTGGCAAATCTCCTAAAAAAGAGTAGTTATAAAAGTCTTACATTTGTGAACAAAAAAACCTTTACATTTAAAATCTTTTAAAATCATTATAACACATTATTTAAAATTCACTCATAAAATATATGAATATCTTTACATATCAGTTCAAAATATTTTTAAACCTTAAGAAATTGTATAAATCTTTATAAAATAACTGTATGATATCTTGTTAAACTATTATAAAACTTTATTTTAAATTATAGAAAAAATGAAAATTTGATTTTACAAATCATTTCATTTTTTAAAACTCTTGTAAGAGTTACAAAAATTATTATATAATAATTCACATAGAATTTATCACTAATCTAACTTTCTTCTGTTTGCTATTTGATTAGAACATAAAAATAGAATAAAATTTGGAACCGGTTTAAAAAAAAATAATATCTACTATATGGTTATATATAGTACATCATTTTTATTACATTGCGGTTGTGAAGTGAAATCTCACAAGTGATTAAAAGATCTGAAATTTCTCTGTATTATTTCTTGTTGTCTTTACAAATTGACTTCTGGGTTACATATACAAAACCCTATAACTATTAAGAAATATTTACAATTTTAGTCCATAACTATTGCATAATTACAATATATCTTAATACCTTCCCACCCCTCAAGTTAGAGCATGGAGATTTCGAATGCCTAACTTGAACAAGATCGCTTGGAAACAACGTTCTCCGAGCGCTTTCGTAAAGACATCTGCCAGTTGATCCGTTGTTGGCACATGAATAGTGCGTAAAATCCCTGCTTGTATATCATCTCTGATGAAGTGACAATCCGACTCCACGTGTTTCGTCCTCTCACGAAACTCAGGATTAGCTGCAATATGCAGAGCAAATCTACTATCACAATACATATCCATAGCACCCGAGTGTGCAATACCCATAGATGATAACACACCCTTAATCCACTTCAGTTCATTCAGTGCAGCAACTATTGCTCTATATTCTGCTTCAGCTGACAAAAGAGCCACCATGTCATGCTTCTTTGACTTCCAAGATACAAGAGATGATCCTAACTCTACCAACCAACCATTCAAAGACCTCCTAGTAATAGGACATACAGTCCAATCAGAGTCACACCACGCTGTGAGATGAAAATTGCAATCAGCTTTTAATAAAATTCTCATTCCAGAACACCCTTTCAAATATCAAACAACTCTTAGTGCAACTAACTAGTGGTCCTCCCTTGGTTTTTGCATAAACTGAGACAAGATGTGAACATAATATGCAATATCATGTCTAGTAGCAGCCAAATAAATTAATCTCCCAACCAATCTCCGATACTTCTCTGGATCATCAAGTACCTTCTCTTCAGACTGTCCCAGCTGATGGTTCGGTTCCATAGGAAACTCCACTGGTCTACCACCCAGCAACCCACATCAGAAATAATATCAAGCACATACTTCCTCTAGGATAAATAGATACCTTCTTTGCTTCATGCAACTTCTATTCCCAGAAAATACTTAAGTTTTCCCAAATACTTGTTTCTTGGGCCATCATAGAAACATAGTTAGGGTCGAAAACGGAACGAAAAACGAAACTACTCAAATATCCCTTGAACTCCCGAATAGCTTTTGATGAATTTCCTGTTATCACCAGATCATCAACATATACCAGAACATGCAACTGAACTTTATCATTCACCAATGAAAAAGTAAATAATCTGACTTATTATGTGCAAAACCAAACTTCAAAAGAGCTTCTGAAAGCTTGGAAAACCAACACCTGAGAGCTTGTTTCAAACCATACAAAGATTTGTGCAACTTGCATACCATTCCCTTTGTAGAAACACTGAAACCTTGAGGTAGCATCATATACGCTTCTTCCTTTAAGTCTCCATGAAGAAACGCATTGTGTACATCCATTTGATGAAGTTCCCAGTTCTTTCCTGCAGCAATCTGAAGAACCAATCTAATCGTACTCAGTTGTAATCAACCCCTTCTTCTTGTCGATTACCACAAGAAACAAGTTGAGCCTTATACCTTTCAATCGATCCATCTGCATACCCACTTGCATTCAATCACCTGCTTTTCATAAGGCAGAAATTCAGTTAACCATGTCCTATTCTTCTCTTGGGCCTCGATCTCAACACTCATTGCTTCTCGCCATCTTGGACATTTCATTGCTTCAGCAAATGTCTTTGGGACAGTCCCTGCAGTTACACTAGCCAAAAAACTCTATGTGACTCAGAAAATCTATCACAGTTTACAAAGTTCTCAATCCATATTCTGAACTACCATCTGGATTCGAGTAGACGAAGACATAAGAACAGGAACCACTGTGTTAACCACATAATCACGTAGCCTGACGGAAGCTTCTTTCTCATACCCCGTCCTAACATTGCATCTGATGCAGCAGTCTCCACATGTGATTCTCTTGTATGTTCAGATTGTGTTTCTGTCTCACCATGGGTCACAACTACAGGTTCTGTTTCATTCTCAGTTGTCTCTTCTGACACAGTTATTGGTTGATACACATCATTTGCGACAACTCTTGTGACTTCTTTGAGCACTATGTCACACATTGTGTTACTTATTTCAACGGCCTCTTCAAATCTTTTCTCAAATCCAGACTCATCCATAAAAGGAGAAATATGACTTAATACATCATGTATAGACACGTTTGGTTTTCTGTGAGCTTCAAAGAAAGGAATTTCATCTTCGATGAAAAATACATCTCGCGAGACGAATTCTTCTCTTGTTTCCAAATCCAACATAGTCCACCATTTCTTCGCATAAGAATAACCAATAAAAACACACTTTCTACTTCGACAAGCAAACTTATCTCCATGACGCTTTTGATTGTGAGTGTATGCAAGACATCCAAAAATCCGTATATCACTATATGTAGAAGCCTTATTGTAATATCCCGAGTTGTTATATGTGGAAAGGCTTAAGAGAATTGATTTGGCTACCTGTGTCACCAAAGTTGATTTACCTTTTCCATCACACATCCGTTTAGAACTCCATGGTTAATCGTGCTTGGGATGGAGTAGTGAAAGGATGGGTGACCTATCGGTAAGTGATTCACGATACCATGCGAGTGAGGCCAAAACATGGGGAAAGGACGGGTGGTGATTGCAGAGTCAATAAACAATGATTTCGAGCCTTGGAAAAATTTATGCACCAACCATTGGAACGAGATGGGGCCCACGGGCCGAGAGAGCGGGTGTGGGTGGGCCATTAGCTGTGGGCGGTCGGGGCGTTACACTTACCAAACAAAATCTCATAAGGGCTTCTTCCTTTGTGTATCTCACATGGAGTCCTGTTGATTAAATCTGATGCACCCAATACACAGTGACCCCAAAACTCTATAGGTAAACTCGCTTGAAACATCAAAGCTCGTGCGACATTCAATATATGCCTATGTTTCCTCTCAACTCTTCCATTCTATTGAGGTGTACTCACACACGATGTTTGATGAATCACTCCTAATCTATAAAATTAGTCTCTCATCCTCAAGAACTAACTACCATTATCACTTCTTACTATCTTCACCTGCTTATTAAATTGTCTCTAAACTAAAGCAAAGAAATCCATTATAGTTCTTTCAACTCGAGTCTTATTCACATGAAGAAAGACCCAAACAACTCTAGAATAATCATCCACAATCGTAAGGAAGTAAGAAAAACCATAGGTATCCGATACGGTTCCCATAAATCACAGTGTATCATCTCAAAGCACTCTTTGCTTTTGCTCAAACTCAGAGGAAACTCACTTTGACATTGCTTCGCTTTGAAGCATATGTCATACCCAAATACTCCATTACATCCACTATCAACACCATATAACTTCCTAATTACCTTTTCAAAGGTATGTCCCACCCTCTTATATCAAACTTCTAAGAATTCAAGCTTAGTCTCTCTTCTAACATTTCGAATTTGTTTAATACCTTGAAGAAAATATAGTCCTTCTCTTCTTTCTTCCGTTCCAATCATCATCTGCACACCAACATATATAGAAGGCATCCTGTCTTCGGAAATAATACAATGCAACTCAACTCATCAATCAACTGTGACACAAAGATAAGACTACACTTCAAGTCTTCTACAAAAAGAACTTGTGTAAACCTCAACTTTTATGTCAAAATAATACTTCCTTCTCGGTCAGCAGTTACACTTTCCAATTAGGTAATCCAACCAAGCACGGTGAGACTCTGTAGACATCAACAAGAGAGCTCAACGTACCTGTCATATGATGTGAAACTCCACTATCAATTATCCACTTATCCATGAACCTTTTTTACTCGAAAAATGAGCTGATTCTGATTTTAAACAAGAATCACACAAAATTTGTTTCCATTCCACTTTCTTCAAACCAATTTTGGTATGGGAATTAATTTGCATTGTAACTGTGTGTGACACAATCAGTGTGTGTGCAACTGAACTCCTTTGTCTCAGTGAAGCGCCTTCCGCAACTTCTTTTTTAATGCCTCTAAGATTGATTTCCGCAAATATATTATTATCAAAAATCCTCTCATCCATCACCCACTAATGAAACAAAATCTCAACAAACCCAAACAATCTCGAAATCGATTCACAGATTCTCAAAATCAACAAATCTAAAATCGATGAACAGTGTTGTGAACAGTAACCAATTGATAGTACCTGATGAACAGTGTCCGATGAACAATGCTGCCGTGAACTGTATTGATACCCGATGAACAGTACCACCAAAATCAATAATCGCTTTCCGCGAATCTAATGAACAAGAAATCCATACTTAACTTTGATACCATAAAAGATCTGAAATTTCTCTATATTATTTTTGTTGTCTTTACAAATTGACCTTCGGGCTAGATATACAAAATTCTAAAACTATTAAAACATATTTATAGTTTTAGTCCATAACTATTGCATAATTACAATATATCTTAATGTATACGCTGATCTTTTAAAATTTTTTTGATTCAGCTTTAGTTTTTATACGATACTAAAATAGAATTATATTTAAAATGGTTCTGAAAGTTAACCGTATGACATCTTGCCATTTTTGTACTGTATGTTTCATCATCGTATAACACTTGTAGTGTAGCTCATTTCTTATTCACTGGTTAAATAAGCAATTATATTGATTTATTAGTTCAATTATTTTATAACAGACTATACTACACAAACATGGCAAACGAGTTTTGTTCAATATTTTGTATCTACTTACAAATTCCCTCGAAATTAATAATCACATTATTTCAAGACTTTGTTTATTCTTTTATTGTATGACGATTTTTGTCGTTGTTTACCTACATTTTGTCATTATTGAATAAAAACAATAAGAATATTGGTAACGGATGGTAGTGCAAAATCAATCATTAATTAATTGACTAAGTCGTTGTACATTACAGCCAAATTATAATTGGTAAAACAAAAACACAGCTGATAACATATATATATATATATATATATATATATATTCTAAAATTAGCTGTAATGGCTGGGCAAATAAACGAAACTAAAAATTCGAATAAAACCCGATCCGATAAAAATGAATTCAAATTGATCCAAATCTGACATAAATACCGAATGAATCTTGTTTTATGGTATTTCGGATTATGAGTATTATCCGAACCGAACCCGAACCTAAATAGATATCAAATAGAACCCGAAATATTTAAAATTCCAAAAAAATAACTTATACCAAAAATAATCTCTAGTATGTATCTAGAAAATACATTAAGAGATTACACAACAACTAAAATAATTATCTTTCACATGAAGGTTGGAGGTTGATGGTTGAAGGTGGAGTTGAAACTTCATGTTTTTAGATTTTGGTTTTGTTTTAATTGAATGATGTTTCTCACTTTATGAGAATTTGGTTTTCGTTTTATACTTTTAATTATTTGGTTTTCTTTCTATCAATAACTATGTTTACTTTTCATTTGATTTTGAATGTTTATGTTTTCTTTTTCTTTTTAAATCGATTCTACTTATGTTTTGGTTATAAAATAGGTACAAATCATGTATTTTAAAATAGAAAAATCGATTTTACTTATGTTTTGTTTACAAAGTAAGTAAAAATCATGTACTTTTAAATCAAAAAACTGATTGAGATCCGAACCCGAAAGTACATCGAATTGTACTGGTTCTTTTAAGTTTACTAACTCCGACCCAGGATCGATAGAACCCGAACTGGTCCCAAACCGAACCGGTCCCAAACCGAACTTTTCTATATTCTGAATGGGACTGATTTTGACAAATCCAAAAAAAAATGAAATCCAATTGAACAAAACTGAAACTTGATTGAGAACCCAAATGTCCATGCCTCGTCTGATACAAAAGTCTCAATGTATAAAACAAATGCTCCTACTAAATTATTTTAGGCCTGTGAAAATTTATTGCCATAAGCACAGTACGATATTTTCTTGGTCCTAATATATATATATAGTATATATATTTGTGTTAACTGCTTATCAAAGATTCGTTAGAATATGCTGAACTCCCATTTTTCAGTTTCCACTTGTAAACATTTACTTGAATTTAGTTTTAAAATTAATTAAGTAGAGTTATCATTTTTATAATTCTGAAATTGGGTCATACAGACAATTTATATAATATGTTTCATCGTAACGCGTGTAAATGACATTGCTTAAAGAAGCAATTGTATTGACTTCTGCGTCCCATTATTTTATAGCAACTTACTACATAAATGACTCTCCATAAATGACAAATAAGTTTTTGTTTTTGCTTAAAGTTCATATGCTTAGAGCACCCGCAGCGGGTAAGTCTCTTGAATAATTTTTGTACTTTTAATTAATAAAATAATTGTAAAAGTATGAGAGAGAAGGTAAAGTAAGAGGAGAGATAGAGAATCGTACCGTGATAAAGAGACTCAAGAAAAGACGGAAGAAATGTAACTGAAACGTGTCTTCTTATAAATGGTCCAAAGTTTTTATGTTTAAAAGTTAACTGTAAAAGTAAATTATATGAATAAAAAATATACTTGAGAGATTATGGCAAGAGATCAACCAATGATGATGCTCTTACAGTTTTCCCTGCCCGATCATGATCAATTCATGATTTTCTAAATCATTGCAACAAGACCTATTGTTTTATTGTACTACTTTTTCAATGTTATTTAACTTTATTCTTAGGACTGAATAAAAAATCCGAATCCGAAGAACCAAACCGAACTTTATCTGGAAAATTAATACGAAACTCAAATTGAAGTTTGTTAAATATACAGCTCAAAATTTTGGTATCTAAGAACCGAACTCGATCCGAACCAAAATATTTTAGGTATCCGAATATATCCGAATCAGATTTATATACTTGAATATGTTAGCTATTTTTAGATTTAATATCCAAAAATGTCCATAATGTATAAGATATTTTGAAGTTGTCCAAAATATTTTGAAAACATATACAAATAGTTAAGAGTAAATATCAAAATACTTAACTAATATTCAAAACACCTAATATACTTAATATATATGTTGATTCTCCATTACCTAAACCAATTTTTATGTTAAGTTTAGGTATTTTGGCATACATTTTTCAAATTTATATAGTATATTTTACTTTTGTTTTTAGATTTTGAGAAATTTAAAGTATATATGAATTTTAAAACTTTTAAAATAATTTAAAAGAGTTATCTGAACCTGAACCGAACCCGCAAAGATCCGACCGAACCTGAATCGAAATTTCTAATATCTGAATGGGGTTAAAATCTTCACCCCCGAAAACCCAAAACCAAATAGATTTGAACTGAAATCCAAATGGTACCTGCCCATTCCTATTCCATTACTTATACTAAATTTTTCTAAGTAATCATACTAAATAGGAACAACCAACATAACATCAATCTCCATGAAATGGTTTAACAGTTTTAACTAATAAATCTGTTGCAGAATTATCTGTCTGAATATTGGTGTACATTTATGAAATACTAGCTTTGCTTTAGCGGTGTGAACTTATTTATCTTTATTGACAAACTCGACCATATTTCTGGATTTTAAATCATCGATAAAAGACTTTTACAATATGTTCTAAAGTGCTGACATGTCGTGTATTGTAGCCTAATTTCCATTATCCATGAAAGTGTCTAATTCTACTCACGATAATCTCCTCATTGGTTCTTGGTTTCTAAAAACCTAAAAATTTCCAATACGTCTTTTCAAACTTAATGATAGCCATTGAAATGTGAATCTTGACACCAAGAACCATTAGCCATACAAATATTATGTAAGCACACAGCTTGTGTAGATTGTGAATCTTGCTGCAAGATTGATTCCATTTTCTCTTTAGCATTCGCCTCTTGCCAAGTCACACATTCCCCTTTGATATGTCTAACAATTTTCAATAGATCTATGTTTTTCTCTAAGTAACCTATCATTTCGATCTTTCTATTTATACCAAATTATTCATAAATATAGATTTATATTTTGATATAAATTTTTTGAATGCACTGTAGAAAAAGTATTTTCATGTAAGATGATAACCGATTTACGTGCTTATGATTATCAATGTGAAATAAATTTTATTTTATGCTTTGGATACTGCCTACAACAAAGCATATTATCTCATAGTGCGGAAGTGTATGAGACGGATTGCGATGTAATAGATTAATCGTATTCAATGATCTTAAAATTGATAAACGGATTTTGATCACAATAGATGAAATCCAAAAACAAGATCATAAAAGATCAAGAATGAAGATGGATAAAGTTAGTGAATAGTCTATGCTGGCGAGTTAGTTAGCATCATGTTATGCTTTACAGATTTAAATTATTCTTAAGGATGTGTTTGTTGTAAATTATATTCACGTGTTGTGTTACACCATATTCGATATTTAAAAATTTCTAATCGTTTGCCAAAAAAGACTCATAGTAGTGTAATGTGAAAAGAATTCAGGCCGGTGGTCACTCTTTAATGTTTAAATGTTCCCGTAGTATTGGCCCAAATTCAAAGCTCTTCACACATCTCTCTCATGGTTATTCTCACACTTGCAAGTTTTCCTCCGTTAAATATATCTACCATTAGAACTAGACATTTTATCTGTTAATTTTGATTCAATTTATTATTCGTTTCGATTTATTCTAATAAATTTGGACATCCGTAATTTTTCGAAGCAAAAGAAATATTAAAAATTAATATCCGTTAAAAGTAAAGTAAATCACAAATACTAAAAAATTTAGAGTCGGATATCCACTTCATTCTTATATAAATAGATGTATATCTATAGTTAAATATAGAATTTTACATGTATAATTTTATATAATTATTATTTAACATATAATTTTGTTTTATAAAATCACATATAAAAGTTACAAATTAAGAAAGGAATATAAAATCTTAAACTAAAATTTTTCTTATGACTTATTAAAACATTTAGATTTTAAAAAAATTATGGAACATATAGCTCTACTAATCTTTACTTTTCTTATTTGTATTATGTAAACAATATTTTTTAAACCAAGCTTGTATAGTTTTTGTAGATTTACTTATATTGAACAAAGTAAATAAGATAACCGTAAATATCTATAAATATTCGTATCTATAAATTTTCTGGACATCCGGAAAACGCAATATTCATATTTTCTGAAGCAAAGCAAATCAGAAAATAGATATCCGTAAAATACGAAACAAATCACAAATATTGAAAGTTATGAAATTATTTGATCCGTGCTCACCCTTATCTACCACAGCTGCATCTTACACAATCTCACAATTCATGAAATTGATCATAATCATAATTGACATGTATGTGTAGTTGCCACTATTTATTATATACAAAACAATTACAGAAACTGAAAAGTGTCCAGAAATATATAATATTTTTAATGAAAAACTATATAGTATGATATATTATTTGTTTAATTTTGGGAGTATTTCAGATTCATGAAGAGGTCTACATTAATTCTTCAAAGAGTGGTGTGGTCCACGAATGAACTCTCATTCCGAATATTCAAATGGATAGTAAGATAAGCTAATATCCGCTTAGTCATAAAGTGAAGTATAGTAATGTATTTTCAAACCGATGTTATTTATCAACTTAAAGTCCGTCTACCTCTAAACCATCATCTCGTGGTTCTATAGTATGATATGTTAATATAATAATAAGCCGATTCAGATGAAATGAAGCAAAGTGGATATATTCCATACGTCCAAGATTTCTCTAAATCTCAGCTTTCTCCTTATTCAGTTCCTTACTCTTAATTTTATAACAAAAAAAAAACTATAATGCATATATAATAATAACCAAGACAAGACACTGAAGTACATAAGTAGAGGAAGGATCAAGATGGATATGTTTGTGAAGCGAGAGTACTTAGATTTGGTACTTGTCCCATTTGGTTTAATCATAGTTTTGTCTTACCATCTATTTCTTCTCTATAGAATCCTTTATTTTCCTTACCACACAATTATCAGTTTCATGAACATCGATAAATCCATTTGGGTTGAACGTATCATGCAGGCAAATCCTCCTTTACTAAAATCTTTTCCAAATTTTTGCATAGAAAACATAAAATGTTGTGTCAACCTGAAGATGCTGGAGTGGTATATTTGCATTATTTCCAAAACTTTGTTGTTATTGTATTATCTATCTTTTGATTTTAAGTAACCCTCAACTGATTATACAGGCAAGAAAAGATGAACTGGGTAGTGCCTTGACTGTTCTTTCGAGCAGCATATCAGCAGTCTACGAAATGTTTCTTACATTAAAACTATCTCATCACCACTCCTGGCAAAGATATTCCGCCGGAAATAGTGAAGAGAGATTTCTGAGAGGTGGTAACATTTGGTCGCTTGGTCTTATGTCTTCAATTCACTTGGCTCTTAATCTATTGTTGTGGCTTTTCGGACCGATACCAATGTTTGTTAACTCGGTTCTTATGGTTGTTTGTTTGTATTATCTCGACACTAACTCGGTGGTTCAGCCTCTTTACCACCGGACTTTCGAGGCAGATCAAATTGTCAAGAGGATGAGAGGAGTTTGCATGAACCGTTGACTTATAAAAAAAGGGAAACCATTCCCCAGAGAGAGAATGTAAAAAGCCACGGTGACTACGCGTGTGGAAATCTGGTGTGGTGCGGATCAAACCGGGTCTCTTTAGGAATCCACGAAACACCATGACCACCCGACCACAGACACGTGTTTCCATTAACTTATAAATGTAACTGAAGACATAATTATTGGATTATATATTGATAAATTTGTCAACTTGAGAATTTCCAACATTTATATAACCAAGTAGTATGTTTACTACATATGATTATATTAACACTTGAATTATGGAAAATTTGTAAGATGTTATGAAATCACTATGTGGATCACTCATAACCTTAGGCCCATCCGAGGTTCACCCCTTTATGTGTTATCGGCCATAGGCCCTCATGTCGCCCATAGGCGGTTTACCTTTATTGGATGTTTTCCATTTATGTTATGCTTATGTATTCCTATATAAACACATCCTTATGCAATGAATAAAGAATCCTTTCACAACACATTATCAGCACGAGTAGTCTCTAATAAACCCTAAGTTATTCGAACAAAACCCTAGTCTCTCTCTAAAAAGGAAATTTTCACCTAATAACCCTAAACCTAAAACCCGGCGCCTCCTGTCTTCTTTGTCATCCGTTTGCGAGATCAAAACCATAGAAAGAAAGCTCAAAACCTCTACTTACTAACCGTGACACTTGTTCTAAGAAGAAGAACCCAAAAGGAGAAGATGTGAGATACAAAGCAAGGCTTGTAGCACAAGGATTCTCGCAAAGACCTGGTATAGATTATGAGGAAACTTATTCCCCTGTGGTGGATGCAACTACATTAAGATTCTTGATCAGTCTGGCTATAAAAGAAAACTCAGATCTGCGTCTGATGGATGTAGTAACTGCATACCTCTATGGACCACTGGATAATGAAATTTATATGAAAGTTCCAGAGGGCATTGAGCTCAATGATAAGAAAGGATCTCGAGATCAACATTGTATTAAGCTGAACAAATCCTTATATGGATTAAAGCAATCATGTCGAATGTGGTACAATAGACTAAGTGAATACTTAGTGAAAGAGGGCTATAAGAATGATCCAATCAGCCCGTGTATCTTCATAAAGAAATTCGATAACAAAGGTTGTGTAATCATAGTAGTCTATGTGGACGACCTGAACATTATTGGAACCTCTGTAGAGATTGCCCAAACGGTTGAATACCTCAAAAGAGAGTTTGAGATGAAAGACTTAGGAAAGACTAAGTTCTGTTTGGGATTACATCTTGAGTATATAAAAGATGGAATCCTTGTGCACCAAGAGGCATATACGGAAAAGTACTCAAGAGGTTTAATATGGACAGATCACACCCATTGACCAGTCCCATGGTCATGAGATCCCTTAGTCCTGAAACCGACCTGTTCCGACCTAAGATGGACGATGAAGAAGTCCTTGGTCCGGAAGTGCCTTACCTCAGTGCCATTGGAGCATTAATGTATTTGTCTAGCCACACTAGACCGAACATTTGTTTTTCTGTGAATATACTATCTAGATTCAGTTCTTGTCCAACCCAAAGGCATTGGAATGGGATCAAACATGTTCTGTGATATTTGCAAGGAACCAAAGACCTTGGTTTGTTTTATACTAACCAAAACAAAGAACGTTTAGTTGGTTTTGTTGATGCAGGTTACTTATCCGACCCACATTGAGCTAGATCCGAAACCGGCTATGTCTTTACATATGGAGGTACATCAATCTCTTGGCGTTCCATGAAGCAAACCATTGCTGCAACCTCATCTAATCATTCGGGGATCTTAGCAATACATGAGGCGAGTCGAGAGTTAGTATGGTTGAGGTCGATGACCAATCATATACAAGTGGACAGTGGTCTATCCGTTGGGACTGATCCGGCAACCGTCCTATATGAAGATAATGCAGCCTGCATCGTCCAGCTCAAGGAAGGTTACATCAAGGGAGATCGGACCAAACATATCTTGCCCAAGTTCTTCTTCACACACGAGTTACAAAAGGCTGGAGAAGCACAAGTGGTCCAAGTTCGTTCAAGCGACAATTCAGCAGATCTTTTCACCAAGTCACTGCCTACATCTACCTTGAGGAAGCTCACGCAACAGATTGGCATGCGTAGGCTCAAATACCTTCTATGATGTCCTAATCAGGGGGAGTCCATGTGTTGTACTCTTTTTCCTGTCCATGGTTTCTATTTTTCCCATTGGGTTTTGGTTTTCCTGGAGAGGTTTTAATGAGGCAACATTAAGCATGGTACAAGTCCTATATGGTTATGGCATCCAAGGGGGAGTGTTATGAAATCACTATGTGGATCACTCATAACCTTAGGCCCATCCGAGGTTCACCCCTTTATGTGTTATCGGCCATAGACCCACATGTCGCCCATAGGCGGTTTACTTTTATTGGATGTTTTCCATTTATGTTATGCTTATGTATTCCTATATAAACACATCCTTATGCAATGAATAAAGAATCCTTTCACAACATAAGATACTGTATCAGTCAATTATTGCATGAGATTGGAGAAAGTCGTACTGGAATGCTGCGGGAGCGTTCTTCTTCTGTGTTTTAATTATTTACACGAAAAAGCACATTAACGGAAAAAAATGTGACCTGTTTATTTCATTTCTTGGAAACAACTACTTAGACATTTTCTCTAACTTTAAAAACAATCTCTTTAAAAAATCTAGAAAAGTTTTTATGACTAAAATAGCACACAGAAAATATAATCAATATAAGTTTCATTAAAGAAAAAAGACTAAAGTACTGTTAATAGATAATATATTTAATATAAAAATATTTTTAAAATTATTAATGTATATTTTGAATCAATAAAGATCTTATTTTGTTATTTAATGAACTCTATTATATTTATTTTTTCTCTTTGTATGTTATTTTGTGATAAAATCCTTTTTAGTGCTAGAGAAAAGAGAAGTAGATGATATGGAAAAAAGCTTCCTCTGAGCTCCATCTTCTCTCTAAAAACACAGTTATTGGATTTGTGGGTGGTTGACTCTGGTGGCTCACACAGCACCGGAGTCGAGTTTCATGGTCTTATTCTTAGGCAGTCTTCTTTCTTCTATTTTCTCTTTGAAGGTGTGGTGACGATAAGTCCGGCTTGAGGGTTGTGAAGATTCTAGCGTGAAGGAACGTGGTGGCACGTGGGGTATCAATTTCGGCGTCCAATGGTTGGGTTGATCTTGTCTAGATGTTGAAGGCGTGTGCGAGGTGTTTTCGCCGGTATAATAGTTTGGTACTCTTTTGAATCCCTAGATTTGCTCGCCCTTCCTCAAGTAGTTTGTGTTCTCGGTGCCTTCTTGTTTGAGTTTTTATTCCTTGGGCCTTGGATCCTCTCTAGCTTTCCTTAGGGTTTCGTTCAGTTTGTGGATTTTATCTTCTCTATTGGGGTTGTATCCGTTTAATCTGTGATGGAGTTTAGAGTTTTTCTTAGTTGGTCATTGATGCAGCAACGGTGTAGAACTGTCGTAGTGGTGTGTGTTGAGCAGTTGTAGGTTATCGTCGAGAAGAAGCTGGTTTCAGGGCAACTCTCCATCTCTCTGTTTCTTAGGAGTCTGTTCCTTTAGTAAGTGTGTTATCCTGGTGTGTCTTTGGTCTTTGTTATGTCCTCGGTGGCTTCTTGAAGTTGAAGCAATAGAATGAGGTTGTGGCTTTAAAGCATCCAAATAAAGGTTCTGTTGAGTCGGGAATTTTACCCGGTGTTGCTTATTTATGGGTTCTGTCTTGCTTTCGTCAAAATGGTTCTTGTGGTCTCATCGTGGACGGGTGGTTCAATTGAAGGTTGTGCTCTCTTGCTTTTCATAGCAAGACATCCAGCTAGTCGTAGTCAATTAAGTTCTTGTTCTAGTATATCTGTTGAAATGTTTATGGATTCATTTAGCTAGTTGCAAGATTGTAGCATCTTGTTTATTGTTTTGTTTAGTTGCTCATATCTTGTCTTTTGAGCTTTAGTCTCCCTCTTTTGGATCTTGTTTCCGCAGATCTGGATATAGTTTGCCAGTTGTGGTATTGAATCTTATATCAGTCAATGTTATCAATGAAAATAATCAGATGGGGAAAAAAGTGCTATTAGAGAAAATTTCTCAATATAATAATGTACTTTAGTTTTCCACTTCTTAAAGGCCACACACGTTTTTGTTCTTAACAATCACATGATTAATTGGATATTAGCTGTCAAATATGATTAATTAATATTGCTCATGCATTTTTCACGTAATTTTTAATATAAAAGTGGTGGCTCTTGAGAATTTCAGACTTTCGACTCCTTCATTTTAAAATAAAATAGAACCTGAAACACAAGAAAATCAACTTTTTGTGTTACCACTAGACACCAGTCCTTTGACATTTTCACCTAAGTTGGTATGGTTTCTAAAAAAGTATATTAGACAAATAATTTCATTCAGCTTTAATTTATTGTTTTGGTTATCTGGTTGATAAATAATGTGTCAATATTTTGAATTAAGATGCATGAGGTCGAAAACATGATTATATTTATATGGTAATTGTAAGATATTTTATCCCTTAACATATTTTTCTTAGCATATCACCTACACAATTTTCACCAAACACTGCAATGATTCACTTAAACGCTTGCAAGATTCACTTAAAATGCTAATAGTCTTTACCTATATATGTGTAATAGTGATTCACTATATAAATAACACATATATCAAATTGATGCATAAATTTTCTTTTAACCAATATAACTATTAGGATGAAAGACATTTTAAAATTTTTGACAACTTCTTTTAGTCCCATTCAATTTTTATGATAAGCAAACCCGCTGTTAGAAGGAAAAGACACATTAGACATTTAAAAACTTTCAAACTAATATAATTATTAAATGTAAAAGATACATACTTATATATTTTTATAACTTCGTTTAAATTAATTTATTTTTAAGACGAAAAGACATATTTTAAAGATGTCTTTTCATAACCTTTAATATTTGTTTAGATTCAAAAGTATATAATTATTATAAAATAATATATTTACAATATATTATGAATAAGCACATCATTACAGAAGGCACTCTATTGCATATGAAAAACACATAATTATAGACAAGACACTTTTTTGAAACACTATTTTGAAACACTTATAGATGAGACTTGATCTTTTGGAATGAGAAGACACAATTCTTAAAACTAATAACTATAGAAAGATATTTATTGATTGAGATATTTTTAACTACTCTTTAAAAAAATTCCAATTGTTGCATGTTGGGGAAAAAAACTAATCTCAACTTTTTTATGAAAAGACAACTCTTATAATGAGAAAACATAAATCTTGAGAGTAATAAACACTTATGAAGATATTATAACGACTTTTAAAAAATTCCAACAGTTGCATGTTGAAAAAAATTGTAGAAAACATTTATTGCCATATTTTAACTACTTTAAATATTTTTCAATAGTTGTATGTTGGGAAATGAAAACTAATCTTAGTTTTCTTATGAAAAGACACAGTTTTTATACTTAGAAGATACTACTCTTAAAACTAATAAAGATACTTATTAAGATACTATAACTAATTTAAAAAAAAATCCAATAGTTGCATGTTGAAAAAATGTAGAAACAATTGTTGAGATATTTTACTACTTTTGAAAGTTTTTCCAATAGTTGCATATTGGGAAAAATAAAATAAATCTGTTTTTTTTTATGAAAATATATTCTATAATTAGAAGACACAACTCTTAAAACTAATACTTGTAGAAGATATTTATTAAGATATTATAACTAATATTAAACAAATCTAATAGTTGCATGTTGGAAAAAAAATAATTTCAGTTTTTATGAAAAGACAAAACACTTAATATTAAACAAGATTATATGTGTCTGTCGAAAAATTAACAAGATTATATGTGTCTTATATAATCAAAGTTTATGAATATATAGGACATAACTCACGTGTTCATGGAATATACATGAACACAAATGCAAAATTTGTAAGAAAGAAAAAACATACATTCTCATCTAGTTGAAGAAAATTAAAACTAATAACTTGACTATTTTGTTTAGGTCTTTTTGCTAGCCAAACACAAATGACCCTTCCTACAATTCTTTGTTGACAACATTTTATTTGAATATCTTCTAAATATTTGTAATCATGTAACTGCACATACCTTTCTTCTTCACCATGTTTATAAATTTGTGAAAGATTTATAATAAGAAACTCATGAACATGGATTATTTATAGTTTTCTAAGTCTATATATGAATAGTTACGACTTTTCAAATTATAATCAGTTTATTTAACTCGTATTTCTACAATACATTTTGAAAAGATACATCATTAGAAAAATTACCCTAATTATAGTTTACGCTATAGATTACTATGTTATAGAAATACATTTATAGATGAAAAACACATCTAAACATTTTTTCACAGTCATTTGTAATAGTTACATATTGAAAAACCAAAACCTTTCCGACTGATTGAGATTTCAAATATATCTTTAAAATAAAAGACATATCTAAACATTTTTCCTCGATTATTTTCAATAATTATGTAATATATAAAACACAACATTTCATCTTTAATTATTTTTCAATAGTTATATACTTGAAAAGACACAATTTTTCAACATTAAATTGAGATTTCTATTATTAATAGATATACAAAATAAACCATACAAAATGTAACTCGGTCTTCTGGTTGATTATTTTGGCTCAGTTGGATAAGAGTATATTCGTTTATCCGGTTTGAACATATTAACTAGTTCTGAGCCGCGCTATGCGCGGATATTGTTTTGACAAATTTTCTTAATAATATGTAGATATAATATATATTTTTTTGTTATGTTAAAGTCATCTATATAATATATTTTCATTACATGTAAAAAATTGATTAGTATTATATTAGATGTTGTAAATAATGGTATTTGAGTATGCTTAATTTCATTAGTGGTAATTAAGAGATTTAATGTGGTATTAATAATGGACAATTTTGTTTTGTTAAAAATATTAAACATCTTTGGGCCTGGTAATTGACATGTTGATCCATTAATGTGTTTAGTAGATTCAAATTTGTTTTGGATTTTCCTGTTGGTTAACAATACTAAGCTTAAAAACCAAACCATATAATTTGTCCAAAAAACAAAACTAAGCCCAAACTTGACAAACGTTTTTTTTTTGCCGGGAAGGACAACAAACGTGTCGACTATACAACTACTTTTTCAGATCTACTTTATTCAGTTGGTGAAAAATCAAGTTCTTCGTTGCTCTCTCTCTCTCTCTCTCTCTCTCTCTCTCTCTCTCTCTTTCTTCTTTAATGATACCAAAGTTTTTGGTTTAAAAAAACAAACGAAATCCAATGATCTCCTTACAAACTTTGTGATTTCTGAAGACATGCTTTAAGTTACATTGAATCGGCCGAAGATTTCTGGTTATCATCTCTACCCTATCTCTTATATTCATCATATTTAGATCTTTTCATATTAGATTTCGTTTATATTTGTTCTTATTGAATCTACAATTTTGTTGATCCACAGTGATTTCAATTTCTGAAACAGAGATGTGAATTTCAAGTACATCAAAATCAACACCAGTATTCGTTTATCCGGTTTGAACATATTAATAGTTGACCTTTGGTGTACATAAATTAAATGATCTAAAAGTGTAAAAAGTTGTGTATGGTTCAAGATAGTTTTGCTTTTGTTTTACTAGGATAAATCCGCCCTACGCGTGGGCGAGTAAATTAACTTATAATACAAGTTTTTTTTAAATAATTAGTTTACTTTTATCTAAGGGAAAATTGCTAAAAATGACTCAAAACTTGATTTCAAATGCAAAGGTATACCCAAAATTCAATCAAATGCAAAAGTAACCCAAAAGGTTATTGAAAATACATCAAACTTCTTATGAGCAAGCAAAAATTTTGTATTCAATTTTACCATTATAACATTTTCGCGTAAAAAGACTTCTAGAGAAGTCTTCCATAGAAGACTTACAGGAAGTCTTCTCAGAAATCTTCTCAAACAATAATTCTTAAAAATAATTTATAAAAAATATTTCTATGGGGAAAAAATGGAAATCATGTAACTACAAACATTTGTAAATGATGTAAATTTATATCAACTAAAATTGATTTTTTTCAACCTAGATGATTTAATGTAGAATGAGTCATGATAGTCATTGGTTTAGGTTTTAGTAACATATGTTATAGTATTGTAGATAGTTTGAAGGGTAGATTTTGAAATCTTATATTCTTAACTTTTTATTTTTTGAATTTGACGAATATGTGTTAGTGATTCTCTAATAAGATGATTTTAATCACTTTCTAAGTTTGTTTTCTGTTTAAGGAAGTGTTTTTTGCTTAGTTAATTGATTTTAAGGTTTTGTAAGACTTTCGGGGAAGTCTTTTAACTCTTGTAAGACTTCCCGGAAGACTCGAGAAGACTTCTCAAGAAGTCTTTCTAACTCCTAGAAGACTTCCCGCTTAAATTTTAGTAGAATTTAAGTTTTCTGCCTAATGCGAAGTATTCCAGAGGTCTTCCACAAGTCTTCTAGAATTCTTTCAGACTTCTTCATGTATTAGATAATAGGGTTTTGGAAGACTTCAAGAAGACTTCATAATTTGGGAAGTCTTTTATTCTCAGGAAGTCTTCTATATCGAAAATATTTAACCTAATTGTGATTTTTGTCTCTATATATAAAGAAAATTTACACATTCTCTTTCTTCTTCTCAAATGGCTGCAACAAAAATGTAATGTTTCTCACTCTAAAACTCTCCAGCTTCTCTCTAATCTCTTTAGACTTGAAAAAAAACTAACTTTATATTTATTTCTCATTTTTCTCTTATGTATTCTCCTAATTTATCTTGTTTTTGCAGATTTATCATTACATGATTCTAATCTTTCACACCTTTAAAGGTAGATCCATAGATTTTGAATATGTATTTTGTTGTGTTTTATATGTTAGATTTTAAAAAATTATATTTTCAACTTAATGTAACAAGGTTAAATGTATGACCTTTTTGATTCCTCTTTTGTGTTTATGATATTGTTTAATGGTTAAAAGTTTTACATTTTCTTCCTGGTATGAAGAAGAAGAAGAAGATAACACAACATTTTATGTAGTTGAAACCTCTAGAGGCATTAACAAGTTTACAGGTTTGAACTTTTTGATTCCTCTTTTGTTTTTGATAGTGTTCTTTGGTTAAGAATCTGATCTTTTCTTTTTGGTATGAAGGAGAAGAAAAGAGTAATTAGAAAGACTTTGGAAGACTTAAAAAGACTTTGGAAGACTTCTGAAAGACTTCGAAAGACTCTTGGAATACTTCTAGAAAACATCCTGGAAGACTTCTCGCTTAAATTTTAGTAGAATTTAAGTTTTCCGCCTAATGCAAAGTCTTCCGAAAGTCTTCCACAAGTCTTCCAGAAATCTTCTAGAAGTCTTCCACAAGTCTTCCAAAGACTTTTAGAAGTCTTCTAAAAGTCTTCCACAAGTCTCCCATGAAGATGTTAATGATTATTTTATAATTCTTTTGTTTATGATATGTTTAATGATTATTATGTGTACTCTTTTAATTATGTATATTTTGTAAATTTGAAAAGATGTTAATGAAAATAATTAGTAAATATGTTGATGTCTACAATATTATTTTTCAAAAGTGCTTGACATTATTGAAACTTCATAACAAAAAAACATTTTAACCATACTACCCAAAACAACATAAAAATTTAGTCAAATTTACTACAAACTAAGAGAAAAGACTTCTCAAGAAAACTTATTCAAATTCACCGAAGATCAAATAATACATAAGTCTCAATAGAAAAAATAAAGTCTTCTCTAAGCGGGAAATGAAAATTTAAGTTGGAAACTTAAATTTTAAGTGAAAATTACAATTTTAAATTTCATAAAAACTAAAAAGTATACCTTAAGATATAATAAGCCACATTAACTATATGAATTGATATTGTTGAATTTACTTGACACTTTTGAAATTTAGAAAAAAAATATTGAAGTTACTTAACAAATTTTACAAAAACGAACGTAAGACTTTCCTGTAAATCTTCTCACGGAAGACTTCCCTGTAAGTCTTCTCAGTTTAGTTAGAAACATTAATAAACATGAATGTTTGTAACCTCATAATTATCACCAATTAAGTTATGAATTTCACTCAAGAGCCCCAATATTGACTAATACACATGAATTAACAAGAAAAAACAAAATTCATTTTATGTTTTGAGAAAATTGAAGTTTAATAAAGATTGACGTAGAAGACTTCTTATGAAGTCTTCCGTTTAGGTTATTTTTGCAAAGCAAAATTATGAAGGAAGACTTCTTAAGAAGTCTACTCTACAGAAGACTTCTTAAGAAGTCTACTCTACAGAAGACATCTTAAGAAGTCTTCCTTTGTAAATATTGGCTTACTTTTGAATTTGTTTTTTTTCGAAAATCTCAAAGAAGACTTCTAGAGAAGTCTTCTTACGTTCACATGAAGTCTTCTCACTGTCGCAAGAAGTATTTCTGGCTTACTTTTGCAATTGACTATATTTGACTTTTCCAGAGAAAATTTTAGGGAAGTCTTCTCTCGGAACCAAAGGTTTGACCAAAAACCAAGAATAAATTTGAGAAGACTTCTCAAGAAATCTTTCATCACAAAACTTTCTTAAGAAGTCTTCTCGTAAATAATAATTTTCTTAGTATTAATTATCAATTGCAAAAGTAACCTCGCAGACTTCTTGTGACAATGAGAAAACTTCATTAAACAATAAAGAAGACTTCCCACGAAGTCTTTTCTGGGAAGTCTTCTATTAAAAGTCAAATTTTTGACAAACTTTGATCAATTGTAAAATTAACTTGTTTATCCGAGAAGACTTCTAGGGAAGTCTTCTCGGTTCTCCTTGTTTCTTTTTTTGTTAACAAAGAAAAGGTAGAAGACTTCACCAAAAGTCTTTTATAAAAAACACAGAAAATATCAATTGCAAAACTAACCTATGCATTAACCAGTAGACTTCTCTAAAAGTGTTCTCACAGGAGAAAACTTCTAGAGAAGTCTTCTTCACAAGCAATCTAAAAAAAAAATTCAATTTCATATCTTGATCTAGAAGTCTTCTTCACGAACAAATCTAAATAAAAAAATCAATTTCATATCTTGAACCCGTGAGATGACTTGTTTAGTTTCTCCAAACTCATAGAACTTCATCAAGAATGCTATCAACTCATTAATGACCAAGAATCATGAGTTTCAATGTCTATGTTAACCTTACAAAGTTTGAAATCAAAATCTTGAATTTTTGGATGAATTTTGAGAGAAATTGAAAGAGATATGGTTTGTGTGAATAAGAAATGAGAAATGAAGAAAAAAATTGATTTTGGGTGCATTAAGAGCTTCAAATGGTTGTTCATGGTTGTTGGTGTATTGATGGTAATGGCAATATTGTAAATACTTGATGAAGATGATGATGATAGAGTAAAACACTCTTTAAAAAAAGGTAATGACATTTTTGTGAATAACTCGAACATCTAGGGTCAATAAGGCAAATGAAAGTTTCTAAAAAAATGATGGGTTAGTTTGTATTTTACTTCAAATTTTGAGTCAGTTTTGCAAAACACAAACTAAAAATATCATTAAGATTTAAAATTGTTTTCAACAATTTCATCTATGTATTTTACTATATATTTTAAAAATTATAATGACACATTCAACATAGTGTTAATATAATCCCACAGTTATATATGTTTTTTGAACATTTTAAAAATTGATTATTTTTATCCTATTTTATATGTACATTACATATTATCCTTAGATCTCGAAGTTTATAAGATACAATCAAATAACCATACATGATGCATATATTTTTATCATGAATTTTTTAGCTGAAGCTTTAAACTCAATATTAAAATTCGAGAAATCGTAAACCAAAAAATAAACACTATCATCTGAAAAGTAAGACTTAGTGCCAAAATACATTAAAAAGGTAGAATGGAGCCAAAAAAATATCGGAAAGCAAAAGATTAAAAGACATATAGACGCTCTAAAATTATTTGTATATATAAGAAACTAAATTACAGAACAAAATGAAGAAGAAACTGTAACAACCCAAATCTCGGTCCAGAAAATTCAGCCCAGTAAAGTCTATTAAATAGGTGAAAACCCTAGTTTTTTTTAATTTAAAAAGAGGTTGAGACACAGCAGACACGTTTTAGAAGAAGAGAAGGAAGACTGTACTGATCAAAACCTATAATTTCGACACCAAATTTTGAGGTTATGTTCTACGCTGACAGATCTACGTTTATCAAAAAAACCGGATCATCATTTGGAATTTTTCTCTAAGAGTTATGGTTGTTTCTTCGCAATTGTTCTCTGCAGATTCGATTCACGAACAGTCAAATTCATCAGCGTTTTCCCGTTGATCTAGGCTGAATCAGAAAGAAAGCAAGATATCATTGGAATGATCTCTAAGTCAGCTTTCCATATCATCTTCCCGATCATTAAACAGAGGTACAGTTGAAGAGTTATGAACGTTTTACTATCGGGTATCTAATTTGGCCGAATCTGAAATTCCTAGATTTAGTTTTTCTCCTTAGGAAACCCTAATTCTATTTTAGGAAAGTTTCTATTTTAGAAAGTTTCTATTTAAGGAAAGTTTCCATTTTGGAAAGTTTCTATTTAAGGGAAGTTTCCATTTTCGAAAACTTTATTTTAGGAAACCTGTAATCGAAGCCTTTATATCGTGTTGCAGTGAACCGCTTCTTTCGTCGATCGTTTCAGAATCCGTGGCAAAGGTGAGGGTCTATTCCGTAAATCCCATTACTAGTGTAGAATTTCTTCTATCGTAGTTTTCGATTTTGAAACATGTTCCGTCTGCTTGAATCGAGTCTTGCTTGATAGTTAGGATATTGATTATAAACCGGAATTTAGGAGTCTAAAGGATTCAACCGTTGATTGGATTGTTTGATGTTAAGTGTTGATATATATATGTAAAATAGTTATGAATATAAGGACTATGTGAGACATTGCGGGGGCCAAAGACGTCTGAGCTATCGACGCCGATGTTTGAGAGATTGCGGGGTGCAGAGACGTTTGCATATCGACGCCAGAGTATGATTGCGAGGGTACAAAGACGGACTTATGTACTATCGACGCCTAGTATCTATATCCTTATGAGGAAAATGTGGGGTGTATTGCCTAGCCTTATGCTATCATTGCATTGTTTGTTTTGTGTGATGCTTTAGGCATCGTGTTTGTTCATGTTAGAGCTAAACTTCCATAGTGGGAGTTCTATTTACTTTTTTTTTAACACAATGAGTTATATTTACTTAGTCAGAGGTTTGTGTGTCTAGCATCCCATACCTCACTGAGTGACTCCCCTATTACTCACCCCTCTTTGTTCCCCTTTCAGGTGAGACTGGAGATCAAGAGTGATCATTTCGGATTTGTGTTTAAGGCGCTTTCATTTACAATCTATTTTAGAATTTTGGATTTATGCTTATCGTTATTTCAGACTTTATTCTATTTATTTGATCTATGGTGTTGAGATGACTTTTGAGAAGTAATAAAGTGGAGTTTTCAAGAGTTTATTATTTATTAAGTTAATTCGAAAATGCGGGTCTCACAATTTGGTATCAGAGCGGGTTTCGTCTTGGCTCCGACCCGGGATAGCGATTAAGGGACTTGGCAGAGAGATTGGGAGTTATCAACATTCATCGAGATGTATCAGATGTACTTGAAAGGGTTTATTTTATCATAGATTTGGCAAAGAGGAGCTTATGGATTTTTGACGATCACTTCCTTGACCAAGGATGATGGGAAGTAGGAGCGGCGGTATAGTCTAATGGCTGCGGAGAATTAGGATTTATTTGAGACCTAATGGAGCCACTAACAGCCATAGGAGATACTTTCACTATTGAGTTTGACCAGGGACATCACTAGTTTCACGAGCTCCATACCGTTTAGCACCAGCAGTGATGGCAAAGTTGAATAAATAGTTGGAGGAGCTAGCAGATAAGGGGTTTATCAGACCAAGTACTTCACCTTTGGGAGCATTGGTATTGTGTGTGAAGAAAAAAAAGATGGGAGTTTCAGGTTTTGTATCGACTACAGAGGCTTGAACAAGGTGACCATCAAGAATAAGTACCCGCTTCCGCGAATCAATGAGTTATTGGATCAGTTGCATGGAGCTACATGGTTGTCTAAGATTGAATTGGCATCGGGATACCACCAGATTGCGAAAGTTGATGAGGATGTGCGGAAGACGTCTTTTCGTACACGTTATGGTCATTATGAGTTTGTATTGATGTAATTTGGGTTGACGAACGCTCCTGCAACATTCATGAAGCTCATGAATAATGTGTTTTGCGAGCACCTAGATAAGTGTGTGAGTGTTTTCATTGATGATATTGATACACTAAAAATCGGATCTTGCTACTGTCAAGTTAACAGTTGTAGTTATAGTACTTGAGATTCAATTCCAGAGGACCGTTTTACACTATATCTTATGAGTCTTAATTTCTTAGCTAAAACTTTCAGATTTAACAGAGAACAAGGTAAAAATAACAGAGATCAAGGTACGGTTTGAGCTGTTTTAATTTTGGGAGAAAGCTAGCCTAGGGTGATAAAACGGATGTTAGATATCATTAAGCCACACAATTATTCAAGTTCGAATTAAAAACAAGCCTAGAATATAGATCAATTGCTAGAACAGCCCACTGTCGTGGCGCTTGTTCCTTTCAGAGAACAGCCTCGGAGACTAAGCTGTCACTTGTTCCGAGTTCTATCTATGAACAGTAACGATCAGGCCTATTCAGTTCATATTATACCCTAATATCTATTTTCGCTGATTAGGGATATAATACTTATTCTAAACAGATCAGGCAATCCATAACATGGTTAATGAATAGATAAAACCCTAAATCTAACATAAAGTGATCAGATTCATGCTAGCATTAAGTTAGGATTAGAATAAAGGCTATCAATGAACATTTAACTTATTTATGTGTAGCTTGAATAAATCTAACACCCTAACACCCTAAGCTAACGATATTAACTACTCAGCAATCATGGCGAATAACACAGCAAGGGTTACTGAATAATACTCCATTAAATCGAAATCAAAACTAAAAATAGGGTTCAAGAAATCTTCTCTATCGCGAGAACAAGGTGAAGATTTCTTTCTCCCTTACAAAGTATTGAATCCAAGTGTTTTTGCTGAAAAGAATGAAAGAAAAGCTGAGCTGAAAAAGTCTCCTCCTGTTAATGGTCGTGCCCCTTCTTTTATAGGGTTTTGTGGCGGCTGGAAGGAGGGAGAAATAAAATTAGGGTAAATTCCAAGAGAATCTGCAGTTTCCTAAAATATCTTCGCGGGTGATCAAGGCTATGCTTGATCACTGGGGTTGTTCTCCGGGACAGAATTCAAATTTCTCCTTTTTCTTCATTTTCCCTCCAAAGTTCCACAGCCTCTTCTATACCTGAAATGTCTCGAATAGAGCTGTAAGTACCCTATAATTGCATGAGAAAGATCAATAAATCACAATCAAAGTATGTTAAAAACACACTATATCAAATTCCCCCAGACTTAGATCTTTGTTTGTCCTCAAACAGTTTCAAGCATTAGAACAGGCTAGACAGGACTCAAGGTGTGGGAACTCTCCTATTCTCAGTAACATTATTTAACCACAAATCTCTGAACCATACAAGCTGCATCTAGGACCGTACACCCTTACCAGAACACCCCTGACTGCTGTTCAAAATCGGCTCCATACTCTGTGTGTCAAACCTGCAATGTTACACCTTTCTAACAAAACTCCTTATATTCAAATTAAGTGTGGCATGAGAATATCTTATTACAGCACTAGACAGAGTAGACGACGCTAGGTATAAACATGCTTTTCTGTTTGTGGGGCTGCAAGTTTTAGTGGTTACCATTTCTGTAGAGGAATGTAGGGGATCACACAAAATTGTAGGAGAGGATGGATCCATTGATCTCCGCAGCCTAACTCGTTTTGCTTGTTCTCCCCACCTTGATCTCTCAAACTTGTTCCCCGTCGAAATGTTTTCCCCCAATCAGAGACACTGTTTCTTCTTCTCTCAATCATCAATGAGGATAGATTACGTTTTTTTTTTTTTTTTTGAAATCAAATGATGATGATGATGATGATGATGACGAGAGAGGGTATTTACAAATGTGTTGGTGCCTTTGATGGTTATGGTGCCTTTCTTTTGATTTTCTAGGTCTCCTTGCTCCTTACTTCAGAGAACAGTCGGATGGTCTTTCTGATTAGCTTGTTCTCATCGACTGCCTTGTTCTCTTCACCCTTGATCAGTGGTTCAATGCAGCAAAAACGAGTTAAGGCTGTGTTGATCCTTTCCTCTCCGACCTTTTTGCACAATTCTACACATATGACAATTAGAATAACAGAATGCATGAAGGTGGAATAAAGGTTATGGGTTTTAGGGTGGGAACCAGCTAAAAATGAGCCAGCCACTCAGGAACAACAAGATGGATGAAAGGATAAGGAGTCATGAGTGTGATCTCGTTTCCCTGCTCTAGTGCTGATCATTCTAAGCATTTCAGTCAAAATTAGGCTCAAGTTAGATGGAGTTAAGTTATACAGGTGTACCATTACAAGCAGAGGGCTTCTGGAGAACAAAGTGATGATGTCAGGGTGTTCCAGGTCCAAGTATAGGTCTTTCGTCACTGCTAAGGTCACTGGATAAGATAACTAAAAGCACACAGAGGTTAAAGAAAATAGGGTATAGTTCCCACAAAGTTGGACTGACTCGATAAATCATGGCAGACTCGAAAAAAAATAAATGGGTAGCAAAGCACACACATAAGTGCCTCCCCCAGACTTACTTCACACCGTCTCTGGTGGGAAATAAAATCAAGGAAGGCCAAACAAAACAACACAAAAAAAAAGAAAAAGGAAAAGAGTTCAAGGCGGATAGGACAATGGGATAGATGATAAGGCGGGGTACTCAGTCCGTCTCTTCGCTGTCCGACTGACCAGCATACCTCCTGTTCCGGCCCCTTCGCTCTCCTGGTGGTGATGTCGCTGCTTGAGCTCCCCTGCTTGTTCCCTCCGTCTTGATCGGCGTCTGGAAGCAACCCCCTGTCACTGCGCGGAGTATCCTCTTCATGAGGCTGTTGTTCTTGCGCTGGGACGCAACCATCCAACGCCGGTAGGTGTCCGTGTCCGCATCATCCGCCAAGGGGCCCAGATCATACTCATCAACCGGGGTGACATCCTCCACGTCATCCATGCTTGCATCAACTGCGGTCGCACGTGGATCAGCACAAAGGTGCTCAGCAGTGGGGAGGAACTCGATGTTCTCCCAGATGTGCAGGCCGGTGATGTCAGGCTGAGGCAGGGAGCAGTAAAGAGCTGTTCCATTGCGATCGCAAAAGTTGTATGTCCGCTCGTCTCTGAGAATGCCACAGTGGATCAGGTAGGGGATGTCAATGAACTCAGGGGTGGCGTTGACCTGATAGGCAGTGAGATCAAGGCGGAGGTGCTCAAACAGGGGCGTGAGCATGCTGCCGCAGCGTTCAGTCAATCCCTTTCCCCCTTTGGGCAGCACTCGGGTCTTCTTCTCCACAAACATCTGAGCAAGTATGAAACCGGGGTTGGTCCTTGGTTCGGCTTGGGGAATTCGAGCCTTGGCAGCCAAGATCTCATCGCGAACCCCTGCGTAGAGCAGCTGCAACTCTCCATTTGAGACCTTGGCAGTGGTCTCCTTGGCGAACAAGAGGTGGCTCAAGGTCTTGGCGACAATCCTCAATGTAGGGTTGCGGATTCCAGACTGGTAGGCCGAGCGCGATTTGTACTCCCCATTAGCGATGAGCTCCCAGAACTTCTGGGTTGGTGCAAACTTCTTTGGGAAGTAGAGATCCTTTGGGTCGCTGTCGATCTCATAGACCCCATTGAAATCGTCGAGGGAGAGCGAGTGCTTCTTTCCTGAGGCGAAGAAGCTGAAGTAGGCAGTGTCAAGGCTCGGCTGCTCAGGGTCATCGTAGGTGATCTCGCAGGAGGCCAAGCATTGGCGGACCAGATCAGGGTAGAGAGGGTGCTCCTTGAGACAGAGCTCGCTCAAGCCCATTGCGCTAAGCATGGCATGAGCGTCCTCATCGAGCCCGAGCTTGCTGAGGTCCCCTAGATGGAGGGTACGCGTGGGGGCAATGGTCATGTCCAGAAACGCGTTGTAGGCACGCGAATGCTCCTTAGTCCACGCCTCCGTCGAGTGCTCCGGAATCCTCGGGTCTGAGACGTCAATCGGAGTCCTCTCCACACGCGGCCAAGGGTAGGTCGCGGTCATGGGGTTTGGCGGGGGACCTGGAGCCTGAGAGGAGGAGGCGCGAGCAGCGAGGGTCCCCTTGATGCTGGGTTTCTTCATTCGTGGAGGCATCTGCAAGGAAAACCAGCAGACAATATCCAAGTCAGACAACATCTCAGCATCCGCAAACACATATATAGACATCAATCAAACATGCCTCAAAATCGCTACCCTAACCGAGCCTTAATACCCTCGGTTTCAACATGCCAACAAACCAACTTCTAATCTGATCCTATCTGGAATAGGAGATGATGAACTCTAGATTAAACAACCTAGAATCCTTCTAGTTAAGATAGAAGTGAAGGGAAAGGGGCTCCCTTTTTTGCCGCGATTGCATGTGATGAAAGAGAGAGTTTTTTTCGCGTTTTTACCTTGTTAATCGGCTGAGGCAATTCCACAGATTGGTAGATCTTGAAAAGTTATTGGATTTAGCCTCAAAAATCACTCAAAACGGTTGAGAATCGAAAAACTTAGGGTTTTGGCCGAAATTAGGGTGAAATCGCGAATGGGAAGAAGAAGGGTCGGGGGTGACAGGGTTTAAATAGAGCCCCCCCCCCCCCCCCCGCTTTTTTTTGTTACTCGAATTACTTACCTGGCAGGGAACAACCCCAGAGAACAAGGTTACCTTGTTCTCCTAAGTTGCCTTGTTCTCCAAATGTGGTAACTCGGATTTTTCTTGCTTAATTCTGAAACTACCAAAAACAAAAACAAGAAACTAAACTATATACACACTTACCAGTGGGTTGCCTCCCACCAAGCGCTTAGTTTAAGTCATTAGCTTGACTTGGGTTGCAGGATCAAGGGGAAGGAGAATCGCCTAAGGGAATTTCTTCACCTTCTGCGATGGTTGTGTCAGCAAGATATGGCTTCAAGCGCTGACCATTCACAACAAATTCTCCTCCTCTCGTGTCCATCAACACAACAGCTCCGTAGGGTCTGACTTCCTTGATCGTGAAGGGGTCAGACCACCTTGATTTCAACTTGCCAGGGAACATCTTCACCCTTGAGTTGAACAGCAGAACAAGGTCGTTTGGTGGAAATTCCTGTTGATGATCCGTTTGTCATGATACGCCTTTGTTCTTTCCTTGTAGATTTTGGAGCTTTCGTAAGCCAGATGCCTAATCTCCTCTAGCTCGTGGAGCTGAATGGAACGCCTTTGTGCTGCAGTCTTGAGGTCAAAGTTGAGTAACTTCAGAGCCCAAGCTGTCTTGTACTCAAGCTCCACATGTAAGTGACACGCCTTACCATAGACCAGGTTGTAGGGGGTGGTTCCAGTAGGTGTCTTGTAGGCTGTTCTGTATGCCCAGAGAGCATCGTCTAGATTGAGCGACCAATCCTTACGCGTTGTACTCACTGTCTTCTGAAGAATACTCTTGATCTCTCTGTTTGACACCTCAACTTGACCACTGGTCTGCGGATGGTAAGGGGTTGCTACCTTGTGCTTGACACCGTTTTTCTTCAACAACCCTTGAAAAACCTTGTTGATGAAATGGGTGCCTCCATCACTGATAACCACTCTAGGAATCCCAAATCTTGGAACGATAATGGTTTTGAACATCTTGACCACCACCTTAGCATCATTTGTGGGGCTGGCCAGTGCCTCAACCCACTTTGACACATAGTCCACCGCGACCAAAATATACTCATTCTTGAATGACTTTGGAAAGGGGCCCATGAAGTCTATTCCCCAGCAGTCAAAGACCTCGATCTCCAGGATGAAGTTCTGGGGCATCTCGTTCCTCTTACTGATGTTCCCTTGTCTTTGACATGCGTTGCACCTTGAGATGAAAGCGTGAGCATCCTTAAACATCGTTGGCCACCAAAAGCCAGCTTGAAGTACCTTCGAAACTGTCTTGAAGGTCGCAAAGTGCCCAGCATAAGATGAACCGTGGCAGTGATGTAGTATCCCTGGGATCTCTGCTTCAGCTACACATCTCCTGAACACTCCATCCTTGCAGTGCCGATATAGGTAAGGCTCATCCCAAAAGTAATGGCGAGCATCTCTCAAGAACTTCCTTTTCTCATTACCAGCAAACTCCAATGGCTCTTTCTCACCAGCTAAATGATTCGCAATCTCAGCGAACCAGGGCAGATTGGGGTACTTCTTCTTGAACACTGCTACGAACTGTTCTTGGTCGGGAGAACAAGCATCGAAGAACATGGGCTCCCTTGTTCCGCGCAGGTTGATCGAGTACATGGGTTCCACAGGGTGAGCTTCATCGAGAGCAATATGTTCCTTGATTTCCATTCTGGACAAGTGGTCTGCAACACCATTCTCAATGCCTTTCTTGTCCTTGATCTCTAGGTCAAACTCCTGGAGCAGTAAGATCCACCTCAGCAAACGTGGTTTGGCGTCTTTCTTTGTCAACAAGTATCTCAAGGCTGCGTGATTAGTGTGTACTATCACCTTGGAGCCAACCAATTAGGATCTGAATTTCTCAAAGGCAAAGACAATCGCCAAGAGCTCCTTCTCAGTGGTTGCATAGCGACATTGTGCTTCATCCATGGTCCTGCTTGCATAATAGATCACATGCAGCTTCTTGTCCTTTCTCTGACCCAACACTGCTCCCACTGCAAAGTCACTGGCGTCAGTCATAATCTAAAATGGAAGGTCCCAGTCTGGTGGTTGCACAATCGGTGCACTAATCAAGGCACCCTTGATCGTATGAAACGCGGTCAAGCAGTCGGTGTCAAAGTCGAACTTGGTCTCCTTGCAGAGCAACTTCGTGAGTGGTCTCGCGATTTTGGAGAAATCCTTGATGAATTTTCTGTAGAAACCAGCGTGTCCCAGGAAACTTCTGATACCCTTGACTGAGTTAGGTGGCTGTAAGCTCATCATCACCTCGATCTTTGCTTTGTCCACCTCGATCCCTTTTTCAGAAATCTTGTGACCAAGCACTATTCCATCTTTCACCATGAAATGGCACTTCTCCCAGTTCAGCACCAAGTGCTTCTCTTCACATCGCTGCAACACCCTGCACAAGTTTGACAAACAAACAGAAAACGAGCTCCCATAGACACTGAAATCATCCATAAATACTTCCATAATATCTTCAATTAGGTCAGTAAAAATGGACATCATACAACGTTGAAACGTTGCTGGAGCATTACACAAACCAAAGGGCATACGCCTGTAGGCGAATGTACCATAAGGGCAAGTGAACGTCGTCTTCTCCTGATCATCTGGATGGATGGGGATCTGAAAGAAACCTGAATAACCATCTAAAAAGCAGTAGTATGGATGGTTAGCCAATCTCTCAAGCATTTGATCAATGAATGGAAGTGGGAAATGATCCTTGCGAGTTGCAGCATTCAATTTCCGAAAATCAATGCACATGCGATGTCCAGTGACAGTCCTAGTAGGTATCAACTCGTTTTTATCATTTGTTATCACAGTGATTCCACCTTTCTTAGGAACTACATGAATAGGGCTAACCCACTTGCTATCAGAGATCGCATAGATTACACCAGCCTCTAGAAGTTTCATTATCTCCTTCTTTACAACATCTTTTAGATTTGGATTTAACCTCCTCTGATGTTCAACAGAAGTCATTGATTCATCTTCTAGATGTATCCTATGCATGCATAAATCGGGTGAAATTCCAGGAATATCATCTAGTGAATATCCTAATGCCTTTCGATATTTTCTAAGTTCACACAAGAGCAAGGCAATTTCCACATTGTTCAGTTCAGAGTTCACAATGACAGGATATGTGGAGTTTGGACCTAGGAATGCATACCTGAGTCCCGCGGGTAGGGACTTGAGTTTGACTTTCGGAGCCTTGAGCTCGCTCCATGGGTCCTTGAGCTGGTCGATCGGAACAGTCGCTCCTGCTGGTTTGACTTGTTCTCCTTCACTTAAGCTCAGATAAGCGACCATCCTCTCCATGCTCTTGCAGGAATCCATCATTTTTGCGTAGCCAGCAGCGTCTATGTTCACGATGTTCTGCTCAACTTCAGCCTTGATCAATGCTATTTCAAGTGAATCATCGGCTAGGATCTCCTCAATCATTCCTTCTTGAGGTTCCAACACATCACTATCTTCATCCACAGTGAAAGTTTGCCCATCCAGCATTGGTCTCTTGAGCAGTTTATCCATCTCAAACTTCATCAAAATGTCTCCCAGTTGGAGATCAATCCTCCCATTTCTCACGTCGATAATTGCACCAGCCGTGCAAAGGAAAGGACGTCCCAAAATGAGTGGATCTCTGGGTTCTTCATCAAGTTCTAGAACCACAAAATCGGCTGGAATCACAGTATTGCCGATTTGGACGTTGAGATCTTCGAGAACACCCACTGGCAGCTTGATCGATCTGTCAGCGAACACCAAAGAGATCCTGGTCTGCATGAACTTGACACTGGAGCCGAGATCACATAAAGAGCAGGCGAAAGTGGTTCCCCCAATCTGGACAGAGAGAACAAATTTGCCCGGATCACCCAGTTTCTTGATCACCTTGTTCTGCAGTACAGCACTGCATTCCTTTGAGACCAACATCACTTCGCTGTCCCCTGATACCTTTCCTGAGATCAACCCCTTCATCAGACTTCGCATTGAGGGTATCATCTGTATCGCGTCAAACAGAGGGATTTGATCGTCAATTGTTTAAGCATCTTTGAACACTTCATCTCCTCACGGTCCTTACGAGACTTCTTAGCTGGCACAGGGTAAGGCACCTTAGGGGTGTAGGCTCGAGCAGGAGGGGTTGTGGCAGGTGTGACATCCTCTTCGGGAACAACCTCTGGGGGTTGTTCTCTCCCTTGTTCTTCAACCGGAACACCCTCGGTAGGTTGTTCTGTCTCCTTCTGCTTTCCTTTCTCAGCTGCAGTAAATCTCCTGGGTACTGGTTCCGTGAGTTGCTTTCCACTCCTCAGCTCAACTGCGTTACAGTCCCTGGGATTCTTGTCAGTTTTTCCAGGAAGAGTCCCTTGCTGCCTCTTGACACTTTCAGCTGTTTGAGCCAGCTGTATATCGATCTGCCTCATGTGGCTGCTCACGGTGTCATACTTAGTATTCAGCTCAGTGAACATGTTGTCCACCCTGTTGTTGATCTCTGTGGTAGCCTGGTTTAATGCCTTGACCTGAACCTGTTGACTCTGGAGCAGCTGATGCATCATGTTCCCTAAGACCTTGAGCTCGTCCCGCTGTCCGCTTGACACAGATGGAGCAGTTTGCTGATTGCTCTGCTGCTTCTGCTGGTTCTGGTGTTGATCCTGGTTCTGAAAACGGTTTTGAGACTGACTGAAGACGAAGGTCTTTCCCTGAAAATTTTGGGGGAATCCTCTTTGTTGAGCAGCACCTTGAGCTTGATTGTTCTGGGCTTGATCCCCAGGGTTCTCTACGTTGTTGCTCCGGTAGGAGAGCAGGTTGGGGTTGTTCCTGTTGTTTGAGTTCTGATAGTAGTTCCTGTTCTGAACATACCCTTGACCGTTGATGTAGAGTACTTCCTGGTGATCATCTCCTTTCTGTCCATCCTTTGCGGCTTGGTCCTTAGCTATCTGCTCAGGTGTAGCTTCCTCCATATACAAAACTTGATCTTCATTGCTCTTGAGGAGCAGATCAACCTTGGCAGTGAGCTCATCTTTCCATTGGGAATCAATGCTGTTGACTTTCTTGGAGCGATCAGTCTCTAGGTTCTTATTGGCTGAGCTAGCAGCCATGTTCTCTATCAGCTCAAACGCTCCTACAGTTGTTTGAGTCATGAAATCTCCCTTACTTGCAGAGTTCAAGGCATTGCGGAACTCCCAATCCACACCATCATAGAAAACCCCCAGGATGTAGTCCTGATCAAACCCGTGATGAGGGCATTCTCTGAGTATGTCATTGAACCGCTCCCATGCTTCATTAAAGGGTTCATTGGCGTGCTGCTTGAAAGAGGAGATCTTGTTCCTGAGAGCAGTCGTTTTTGCCTTGGTGTAGAAGTGACTCAAGAAGGCGGCTCGAAACTGCTCCCCTGTGGTGAGAGAGCCAGTCGGCAGTGATTTCAACCACCTTGACGCCTTGTCGGCAAGAGAAAACGGGAACAGCATACACTTGACAAAGTTAGGTGAAACCCCGTTTGAGCGAGTCATAGCGCATATCTCCTCGGCTTCGATGTGTTCCATTGGTATTTCTGCCGGGAGACCATGGAACGTCTTTCTCTGCACCAGAGAGATCATGGAGGCCTTGATCTCGAAATCCTGCCGAGCACAGGGTGGAGGAGCAATGGCTGAGCGAGTGGTTGAAAATTTCTCGGAAGATTCCTTTCTCCAATCCGAGCTGGTTGCTCATGTTGTTGCTGTTGTTGAGCAGTCGCTTGTTGAGCTTGCAAGGCCTGTTGCGTCTGCTGCATCTGCTGTTGCATCATGGCCATTGCAGCAGTGAGATCATGCTCATTGTTGTGATCGCCCATGTTGGCGTGAGTAGGTCTTGATTGAGTTCGGTTGTTCCTTTCTAATCTTGCAAGTTCTTGATTGCTGAGGGTGATTAATGGACTTGAGGTGTTGCTTCGAGTATTTCTACTTGACATACACCTGGAACATCACCTGAAACAAGAAAATAGAGCAAGTTAGATGTTTTAGACAAAGTGTAAAACCAAGAAAATATAGGTAAAAGCTGGTCCCCGTCGCAACGGCGCCAAAACTTGATACACTAAAAATCGGATCTTGCTACTGTCAAGTTAACAGTTGTAGTTGTAGTACTTGAGATTCAATTCCAGAGGACCGTTTTACACTATATCTTATGAGTCTTAATTTCTTAGCTAAAACTTTCAGATTTAACAGAGAACAAGGTAAAAATAACAGAGATCAAGATACGGTTTGAGTTTTTTAATTTTGGGAGAAAGCTAGCCTAGGGTGATAAAACGGGTGTTAGATATTATTAAGCCACACAATTATTCAAGTTCGAATTAAAAACAAGCCTAGAACATAGATCAATTGCTAGAACAGCCCACTGTCTTGGCGCTTGTTCCTTTCAGAGAACAGCCCCGGAGACTAAGTTGTCGCTTATTCCGAGTTCTGTCTATGAACAGTAACGATCAGACCTATTCAGTTCATATTATACCCTAATATCTACTTTCGCTGATTAGGGATATAATACTTATTCTAAACAGATCAGGCAATCCATAACATGGTTAATGAATAGATGAAACCCTAAATCTAACGTAAATTGATCAGATTCATGCTAGCATTAAGTTAGGATTAGAATAAAGGCTATCAATGAACATTTAACTTATTTATGTGTAGCTTGAATAAATCTAACACCCTAACACCCTAAGCTAACGATATTAACTAGTCAGCAATCATGGCGAATAACACAACAAAGGTTACTGAATAATACTCCATTAATTCGAAATCAAAACTAAAAAATAGGGTTCAAGAAATCTTCTCTATCGCGAGAACAAGGTGAAGATTTCTTTCTCCCTTACAAAGTATTGAATCCAAGTGTTTTTGCTGAAAAGAATGAAAGAAAAGCTGAGCTGAAAAAGTCTCCTCCTGTTAATGGTCGTGCCTCTTCTTTTATAGGGTTTTGTGGCGGCTGGAAGGAAGGGGAAATAAAATTAGGGTAAATCCAAGAGAATCTGCAGTTTCCTAAAATATCATCGCGGGTGATCAAGGCTCTGCTTGATCACTGTGGTTGTTCTCCGGGACAGAATTCAAATTTCTCTATTTTCTTCATGTTTCCCTCCAAAGTTCCACAACCTCTTCTATACCTGAAATGTCTCGAATAGAGTTGTAAGTACCCTATAATTGCATGAGAAAGATCAATAAATCACAATCAAAGTATGTTAAAAACACACTATATCATTATGGTCATTATGAGTTTGTATTGATGTAATTTGGGTTGACGAACGCTCCTGCAACATTCATGAAGCTCATGAATAATGTGTTTCGCGAGCACCTAGATAAGTGTGTGAGTGTTTTCATTGATGATATATTGATCTAATCTCGTAGCAGAGAGGAGCTTGAAGAACATTTGCGGATTGTGTTGGGTAAGCTCAGAGAACATCAGTTGTTTGCTAAGCTGAGTAAGTGTAGCTTCTGGCAGAGGAAGATTGAGTTTTTGGGTCACATGGTTTATGAGGCAGGGGTTGCAGTAGATCCGGAGAAGATTACAACAATATCAGAGTGGCCTACACCTAAGAGTTCTACTGAGATTTGCAGCTTTTTAGGGTTAGCAGGATATTACAGGAAATTTGTCAAGGGTTTTGCCGGTGTCGCTAAGCCGATGACGCAATTAACAAGCAAGGACATCAAGTTTGTTTGGACAGATGCGTGTTCGAGGAGTTTCAAAGAGCTGAAATGAAAGTTGACAGAAACACCCGTTTTGGTACTTCCTAGACCCGAGATACCATATGAGGTTTATATAGATGCATCAGGTAATGGACTGGGATGTGTATTGATGCAAGAGGGTCATGTCATTGCGTATGCATCACGTCAGTTGAGACCTCACAAGGGTAATTACCTTACTCATGATTTGGAATTGCCAGCAATTGTCTTTGCGTTGAAGATTTGGAGGTCGTACTTGTATGGAGAGAAGGTGCAGATTCTCACCGACCACAGAGTCTGAAATATATTTTTACGCAGGAAGACTTGAATTTGAGACAACGTATATGGATGGAGCTGTTAGCAGATTACAACTTGGATGTCATTTATCATCCAGGTAAGGTCAATCAGGTGGCAGATGCCTTAAACAGGCGAAGGAGTGATGTCTCAGGAACCAAGGAGGTTCAGGAGCTGACTAGGACACATGCTAGTCTTAGATTATGTGCGGTCACTGGTGTGGAAGAGACAACTGGTTTGGAAGCTCTGGAGCATGCAAACTTATTATGGAAAATACGCAAGGCTCATGATAATGATGACGCTCTGTGTAAGCAGATCGAGATAGGGAGTATTTGTTATCACACAGCTTCGAGCGGAATATACTTGTACATGAACCGAGTTTGTGTGCCAGACGATAAGCTGTTGAAAAAGGAGATCTTATAGCAAGCACATAACTCATGTTTTTCTATCCATCCGTGAAGCACTAAGATGTACAGAAATCTGAATTGTTATTACCATTGGCCTGGTATGAAGAAACATGTGGCTACATTTCTATCGTAGTCTCAGACGTGTCAGATGGTTAAAGCTGAGCATCAGGTACCTAGCGGGTTACTACAGAACTTGCCGTTGCCAGAGTGGAAATGGGACATGGTGACTAAGGATTTTGTGACTGGACTCCCAACTACTTCTGGAGGGAGAAATGCTATTTGGGTGATTGTGGATAGACTCACCAAGTCAGCTCATTTCCTAGCAATTAAGAAGATAGACACAACTGAGCAGTTGGCACATATTTACATCAGAGAGATTGTGAGGTTGCATGGAGTTCCTGTTAGTATTCAGATCGAGATGCAAAGTTTACTTCTGCATTTTGGGGAGCCTTTCAAAAGGCGCTTGGGACAAAGGTCTATATGAGTACAGCTTATCACCCGCTGACTGATGGACAGTCAGAGAGGACTATTCAGACCTTAGAGGATATGCTCAGAGCTTGCATTTTGGATTGGGAAGGAAGCTAGGGAAAATATTTACCTCTAGCAGAGTTTGCCTACAATAACAGCTATCATTCGAGTATTGAGATGGCACCTTATGAGGCACTTTATGGTAGGCCTTGCCGTACACCACTTTGTTGGACATAAGTGGGGGAGCTACGAGACTTAGAACCAGCAATGGTTCAAGAGATGGTCGACCAGGTAGGGATACTCAACATTCGGCTTAAGGAAGCTCATGACCGTCAGAAGAGTTATGCAGACAAGCATCGGGAAGATTTGGAGTTTCAGGTGGGAGATTTAGTGTACCTAAAAATAAGGACATTTCAGGGAGCATCTAAGACTTGGAAGTTAAAGAAGCTTAAACTGAGATATATGGGACCGTACCCCATTGTGGAGCGGATTAGAGCAATGGCTTATAGATTGCAGTTATCAGCAGAGCTGTCAGATTTTCACGATGTGTTCCAAGTCTCAGTGTTGAGGAAGGTTGTGAGATAACCTGAGCTTATTCTGCAGCAGCCGCCGAATAATCTTGAAAGGAATTTGTCTGCACCTATCCATCCAGTTGAGATTGTAGACCGGCAAGTTCAAGCCGTTCAGGGGGGTGACTTCCATGGTTAGAGTTCGCTGGGAGAGTGATGAGATTTAGGAGGAGACATGGGAGGCTGAGACTCAGATGAGAATTGATTATCCAGAGCTATTTCTGGATGTATTGGACGGTCGGTTCAGGAGCTGAATTCGGGGTCGAATTCCTTATTAGTGGGGGAGATTGTAATGATCCAAATCTGGGTCCAAAAAATTCGGCCCAGTAAAACCCATTAAATTGTTGAAAACCCTAGTTTTTTTATTTAAAGAGAGGTTGAGACACATCAGACACGTTTTAGAAGAAGAGAAGGACGACTGATCAAAACCTATATTTCGACACCAAATTTTGAGGTTATGTTCTACACTAACAGATCTATGTTTATCAAAAAACGGATCATCATTTGGAATTTTCCTCTAAGAGTTATGGTTGTTTCTTCGTGACTGTTCTCTGAAGATTCTATTCACGAACAGTCAAATTCATCAGCGTTTTCCCGTTGATCCAGGCTGAATCATGAAGCAAACGAGATATCATTGGAAAGATCTCTAAGTCAGCGTTCCAGATCATCTTCCCGATCATTAAACAGAGGTATGGTTGAAGAGTTATGAACGTTTTACTATCTGTTATCTAATTTGGCCGAATCTGAAATTCCTAGATTTAGTTTTTCTCCTTAGGAAACCCTAATTCTATTTTAGGAAAGTTTCTATTTTAGAAATTTTCTATTTAAGGAAAGTTTCTATTTTAGAAATTTTCTATTTAAGGAAAGTTTCCATTTTGGAAAGCTTATTTTAGGAAACCTGTAATCTAAGCCTTTATATCGTGTTGCAGTAGACCACTTCTTCCGTCGATCGTTTCAGAATCTGTGGCAAAGGTGAGGGTCTATTCCGTAAATTTCATTATTAGTGTAGAATTTCTTCTATCGTAGTTTAGATTTCGAAACATGTTCCATTTGCTTGAATCGAGTCTTTCTTGATAGTTAGGATATTGATTGTAAACCAGAATTTAGGAGTCTAGAGGATTCAACCGTTGATTGGATTGTTTGATGTTAAGTTTTGATATATATATATATATGTAAAATAGTTATGAATATAAGGACTATGTGAGAGATTGCGGGGGCCAGAGACATCTGAGCTATCGACGCCGATGTTTGAGAGATTGCGGGGTGCAGAGACGTTTGCATATCGACGCCAGAGTATGATTGCGAGGGTACAAAGACGGACTTCTGTACTATCGACGCCTACTATGTATATCCTTATGAGGAAAATGCGGGGTGTATGGACTAGCCTTATGCTATCATTGCATTGTCTGTTTTGTGTGATGCTTTAGGCATCGTGTTTGTTCATGTTAGAGCTAAATTTCCATAGTGGAAGTTCTATTTACTTAGTCAGAGGTTTGCGTGTCTAGCATCCCATACCTCACTGAGTGACTCCCCTGTTGCTCACCCCTCTTTGTTCCCTTTTCAGGTGAGACTGGCGATCAAGAGTGATCATTTCGGATTTGTGTTTTAGGCGCTTTCATTTCCTTTCTATTTCAGACTTTTGGATTTATGCTTATCGTTATTTCAGACATTATTCTATTTATTCGATCTATGGTGTTGAGATGACTTTTGAGAAGTAATAAAGTGGAGTTTTCAGGAGTTTATTATTTATTAAGTTAATTCGAAAATGCGGGTCTCACAGAAACATCATAAATTTTTGTTCACTGACTCTTCGTCCTCTGCCTCTTCAAGCCAATTCACAAATGGCTTTAGGCTTCTGACAAAGGTTTTCCTACAACATCCACCAAGAGAATAAGAAAACATCAGATTAAATGCAGGTTCGGATAACTGTTGTTTAGAAAACTAGCTTTCCATATGATGTGTATTACATAGTGTTCTGGACCTAACATGCCCTTTGCGTTGGTTCCTTTATGGAACCAGCTGAGGATGGTCGCTTCAGCGAGGATGTCTTGTTCATATAGTGACCTCTTCTCATAAGCTTTGCATACTCGAAGAACTGCATTTGGACTTTGTACATTAGCTCCAGAGTTCCTCTACGGCGGAACGTGTTCAGAAGTGGTGTCCACGTTTTAATACGCTTGAAGCCGTACAACAACATCTGCAACAGGTAACATGTAACTGTTTTGGAAACTATTTTGCCTCTTGCACATACCAGAAAAACAAACAATTTTTTCTTATAATCATAAAGAAATTATTCTTTTTTTTAAGAAAATAGAAAGGGAAAAATTATTACATTTAAGACATCACTAAAGTTGGCAAACTTGGGAGGTAAAGCAGACACTTAGTGGCTCTAATTCTGTAAAGGATAATTTGCATAATCGGTGGACGCGTCTTCTAGAAACCCGAAGAACTCTGAAACAAATTGTGGAGAAAGAAAAGCTGAAGAAACATTTTTTTTTCCAGAATAACTCCAAAGACATTGTTGAATTCGCTCACTGTTGGAACAACGGAATGGTAAATATGCACACAAAGTTTATGTACGTTCCTATAGTATGTGTTCATCAATCATAAACATCTGTAATTCACCTTATCATTCAAACAAAAATCAACTTATTTAGTTTTGACTACCAGTCTTCCACATGTTCTGGAAACCTATTTCATATGCTTTTGGTATTGACTTTCCATTGACCACCAAGATATCATCTTCCCCAAGATCAAATGTCCTCATCGCATCCTTTGATGCGGATAACAAAGACACACGTGTGTTCATTGGCATATGATGAGTTTAAGAATGGAAAACCTGAGAATCGACGAAGATCATATCGACACCCATCAACTCGCCACCACATTTAATGTTTCTGGCTTCACAGAATCAAAGCAGCTGCACCTCCATAGTGGAAAAACAATGGCCACCGGCCTTCGAATCAGAAAGCATAACAGAGGAATAAGCCTTACATTTTTATAGGTGTAGATACACCACTTGGAAGAGGATAAGAAGCATTAAATGAGTGATCTTTAATGGCGTTGATCTAATGTAGGTTGTAACACCGGTGATTAGATGAATCGATACTGATCGATAACCAAAGGCAAACCACTATGCCTACTTTTGTAACCAAAGAAGATAGAAGCAAAGAAGCTTGCCGACTTTCACCCTATAAGCCTTTGTAACGTAGCTTACAAGATTATCTCTAAGTTGCTCAATAAACGTTTAAAGAATGTTCTACCCTGGATAATTACAGAAACGCAAGCAGCTTTTGTAGAAGACATGCTCATCTCTGACAACATCCTGGTGGCACAAAGCTCTTACACGCCCTTAACTCCATCAACAGTTGCTCCCGAGAGTTCATCGCGGTGAAGACTGATCTATCAAAAGCCTTCGACCGGGTCGAATGGACTTTCTTGAGACAAGGAATGCAGGCACTTGGATTCTCGAAAGCATGGTGCAACCTCATCATGGAATGTGTCGCCTCAGTCTAGTACCAGGTGCTCATTAGTGGAAGTCTGTTCGGGAACATCAAGCCTACAAGAGGAATAAGGCAAGGGGATCCCCTATCCCCTTAACTTTTCGTGATATGCACCGAAATGTTGGTATAAAGCTCCTTAGAGCCGAAAGCAACATAGACATCTCGGGCTTACAAGTAGCAAGAGGCGCTCCAGCAATCTCCCATTTACTCTATGCGGAGGATAGTATGTTCTATTGCAAGCAAACCGATGAGGAGTTAGACTGTCTAACCGAAATTCTCCAGGAGTACAGCCTAGCATCAGGTCAGCGCATCAACTATCAGAAATCTAGCATCTATTTTGGAAAAAACATACCAGCAGATAGAAGAGAAGCTATAAAACAGAAGCTATGAATGAATCAAGAAGGAGGAGAGGGCATTTATCTAGGGCTACCCGAGTCTTTTGGAGGCTCCAAAGTCCCCATCTTATCATACCTCAAAGAGAGACTGGAGCAGAAGATCGGAGTGTGGAAAAACAAATTCCTATCTCCTGGGGTAAAGAGATACTCCTCAAGGCGCTAGCTCTTGCTCTCCCAACTTACACCATGTCCTGCTTTCTCATTCTGAAGACAATCTGCAAGAAAATTGTCTCCCTGATGGCGGATTTCTGGTGGAAAACCAACAAAGACTCCCGCGGAATACATTGGAAGAGCTGGGAATCTTTAAGTTCTTCAAAAGATAAAGGCGGGCTCAGATTTAGGGACCTGGAAGCTTTCAACATCGCACTCTTATGGAAGCAACTATGGCGTATGATCACCAACCCTCCTAGCAAGGGTTTTCAAAAGCCGATACTTCCGCTCCTCTGATCCTCTGAACGCGCCCATTGGATTTTGCCCCTCTTACGCTTGGAGAAGCATCCACGCAGCCCATAAATTGATCAAGCAGGGAGCCAAAATGATAGTAGGTAATGGGAAAGCCACAAACATCTGGACAGACAGTTGGTTGGGAAGCAAACCGGCAGAACCCATAACCTCCACAGCACTCATCACAGCCTCTCATCGACACTTGATTTCACAAAACATGACAGTGAGAGACTTGATGCTACCCTCCGGAAATGAATGGAACACAGAAATGCTCAGAACCCTCTTCCCTCCAGCAGTTCAACAAAAAATAAGCCTTATAAACCTGCAAGGAGAGAGAGGAGAAGACACCTACAGTTGGGAATACACAAAGACAGGGCATTACTCAGTGAAATCTGGTTACTGGGTTCAAAAGAACATCATAGAAGTCAAAGCGAGAGAGACATTGACTGATCAACCTAGCCTCGATGGTCTCTACTAGAAGATTTGGAAATAGAACACTAAAGTCCACCACTTCATGTGGAGATGTCTCAGTGATGTGCTACCTACACTTGAAACAATTCGAAAAAGACACATATCAAAAGATGGTAGATGCATGAGATGTGCAATGGATGGGGAGACAGCCAATCACATTCTGTTCCAATGTCCTTACGCTCGACTAGCTTGGGCCACCTCCCCCATTCACGCCCCCCCCCCTAGATGGTATCATGTCTGATTCTCCCTACTCGAACATCTGTCGTGTGTTGAGTTTGCAGGAAAAATATCCCCACGAAGATGTTCATGCAGACCTGATACCTTGGCTATTATGGTGCCTCTGGAAAAATGTTTTTATCTTCCAAGGCATTGATTACACGGCTGAAGACACAGTAGAGAAAGCCAAGGAGGATATGAAGGAATGGAACAAAAGAAAGGAGGTGTAATGAAAACCCTCCCGGGAATCGGCACTTGAAGGTTGGTAAATGGATAGACTTTGAATCGAATAATCGATCAAAGGAAGGTGGAATGAAGGGTCACACAAAGGTTGCAGAAGGCCTTTGATTTACCTGCTCCTAAGCCCGAGGATATGACACACCAAGACGACCTAGGAGGATTTGTCGCTTTGGGTTCACACACCTCTAAAACAGAAATACAATGTCCATCGGACAAAGGATTCAACAAGACTAAAAGGTTTATTTGATAAAAGTTGAATGATTAAAACAATAGATTACATAGCTTATTTATAGGATAACTAAATTTGCTGAGAAAGCTAAATATTTAATACATAGGAAATGATAAAATCAGTGCATGGAAGAGAGAGAAGATTCTTGAAACAAGCATTTCTTGCATGCAAGAGAGAGCAACTTCTCATGCATTTAAGCACCTAATCTCGTCACTCTTCTTGGACAGAAAATAAACCACTTGTTAATGAATATTCTTGGGCTTTTAACTTCATAAAATTGGGCTGGCTTTGATGTATAACCTCTTGGGCCATTTTCCTGATCAAAACACAAGCCAAAACCATCAATTTAAGCCCACTTTGTCCACACACACACCCATAAGCCAAGCCTTCTTTTGATTTTTTCTGCTACTGATCCGGGTTACATCAAGGTGGAAGCAAAGGAGGTAAAAAATACAGAGGTGCAATCAACCACAAACAACAAACGCACAGTAAGATGGAAGCCACCAGTGCAAGGAATGCTTAAATGTAACACCGATGGAGCATGGAGCAAAGATAGCCAAACCCAAGGCATTGGCTGGATATTACGGAACAAGCTTGGAGTTGTTGTGAGCGGGAACTCAAAGGGTTCAGGGAATAGGCTCTCCTCTAGAGAATCGAGCCTCAGCGCTCAAGTGGGCAATCTAATCTATGCAGCGGTTTGGATACAAGCATGTTCTCTTTGAGACAGACTCTTTGATGCTAGCAAAGATGATTGTAGGGAATGGAGCAGTTTGGCCTGATTGATGCCGATCATCCAAGAGATAGCTCATTCCCTCTCGCTGAACCCGAGCTATAGTGTCGAGTACTACTCAAGAGAAGGTAACAAAGCGGCGGATAGAATAGCGAAGGAAGCTTTTTCATTTGTGAATCATGTTCCCAAGTTGTATTCTTTGATGCCAAGTTGGTTAAAATTTGTTCTAGAGGTTGATATGCCTACAATGGGTATGAACAATGTTGTAGGTTTGAACCCTTTTGGATAATATAAGTTGATGTTGAGCAAAAAAAAAAAAAAAGTTAACCACTAGGAAGCTTTTTTGTTTTTATTTTTATATCCTTTTCCTGTTGACCCTATGAATATTTGACTTTAATCATGATAGACGGTTAAAAACTTAAAAAGAGAATAACCTGAACTTTTGTACTCAATGATTAAGTCAAGTGGTTCGTGTGTGGTTCGTGTGTGGCTCGTGTGTGGTTCGTACTTGCTTTCGTCGTGTATTGGAACTCTTGTAGGCACTTTATGTATCAAACGCAAATACCATTGTGTTATTGTTATGTTACATTAAGAACTGCAATATCTAATATTTAGTTAACTAAGGAATAATTATAGATCTTTAAAGATAAAGACAAAAAAATCTAGTGTTATTCAATTCATGATATATTATTTTCCGTATATATCTTAAATGAGATTCTTAACCAAAACACACAAATATTGTAAGATTTTTATTTTAAAATATTGGGGTTGATTGACCGTAGTTCTAGATGCTTTCGACATCCATTTTTATTTCTAAGACATTTTTATAAAGCAATCATGTTTTAGTTTAAGAAAATATGCTATAACAAAAAAAGTTAGAAAAAAAATTGTTAGCTTTCAAAAAAAGAATTTCTAAAGCTTTTATTAAATGCTTTGAAAATAAATCCACAGCAAAAAAAAATTAAAGCCAAAACAAAAAACTCATTGTCAATTTTCTAAAGTTAAAAAACTAAAGCTACAGCACCAAATATTCAACCCCATTGATTTTTTACAACAAGACTGTGTGTTTTTTTGCACCATGTGAAGCAATAAATAATTTAAATTTAAATTATATATAAAACTTTATTATTATTTTTAATTTTATTATTATCTAACCAATGTTTTAAAATAAATTTTGACTTAGATGAACATAAGATTAAGATAATTTTTTTTGTTTCTTTAAAATTTTAGTTAAAATAGATACGTATTTAATTTTAAATTATAATATAAGATCAATTTTTTCATCTATTTCTTTTGGACAAATATATTAAATCAACTTGTGTAAAATTAACTAAAAATTGATATAAAAGTTTTATAGTTATCAAAAAATAAAACTAAACAATATTTCTAAAATTTGTAGATATATAAAAGAAACTATGATACTACGATTAAAATTATAATTTTAAAACAAAATCGTATAAAATTGAAAACAAAAATTTGTTAATAAATTTATATAATTATAAAAATATAAGTAAATATTATTTCAAAAATTAAAATATTATTATATTATTTAATGTCATATTTAAATAAATTTATTTTAATGATAATATGTATATTTTATTATCTATTTTAAAAAAGGTACCAAAATATAAATCAGCATTAATTATAATAATTCATGTCACATTTAGCTTTACGTTATGTCATCTTTCTAATGTTTCATGTCACATTTATTTAGTATAAGTGATTGTAGAGAGGAAATGTGTTAAAATCATTTTGCAAATAATGTCTAGGAGATAGATATATTAATCTATATTAAATGAGAAGTACAAAATAGAATTGTCCCTTAATTTTACCATTGGTGAGGTATTGGAAAATGTAACAACGACCATCTCTGAGTTGATTAACGATGGATGGACAACACATATTACCGAATGGGAGGTTAAGCTAGCACCTTTTGCAATGCACTTGGAAAAGCCCCATGACCAGATGGATAATTACTCTATTTTATCAAAAGCTATGGGACATAGTAAAAGATGATTTAACTTAAATGGTTAATCAGTTTCTTTTTGATGGCTCTCTGGCTCAAGGGCTGAATGATACAAATATTAGCCTAATCCCAAAAAAGGATAAGCCTAATGGGATGGCAAAATTCCGACCAATCAGCTTATGTAGTCTCAGTTGTAAGATAATCACTAAGGTCTTATGCCAGTGATAAAAATAGAAGTTCTCCCGAACCGTAAATTAGAAATCCAATCAGCCTTTGTTGTTGGAAGATAGATTACAAACAACAGTATGATTGTTTATGAGAGGTTTCATGCACTTAGAACAGAGCCTGGAGGAATAAATAAGAGGAAGGGGATGAAGACATATATGAGCAAAGCTTATGACTGAGTGGAATGAGACTTTACTAAAGCAGTAATGCAAAAATGGGATTCTCGTCCACTTGGATTGATAGGATTATGCATTGTATAAGATCGGTCTAAGTATAAGGTACTCATGAATGGGAAACCAAAATAGATAAATGAGGAAGGGCTTGTAGATAGATGAATAAGGGCTAATAGCCATTGCTAAACATGGTTGAGGATGAGGAATGTCACTAAAGTATTAAATGCTTTTTTAAGTAATCTTCATCGTTTCTAATTATTACATCATTTCCTAATTAGAATCTTCACTTTCTCTATTTGTAGGTTTCAACACAATCACAATAAACAAAATATTCTAAAACGTAAAGCCAAAAAAGTTGTAGCTAAAATCTTGCCTTTTATTATTTTATGTATATTTTCCTATAAACTAGTGGTATATTCATTAGCTTGACCATCATAAATATACAAGACTCTTTCAAATTTACGATAGAACCGTATCTCTACCATATCTCATATATGGGAACATAAATCATAGTCCAATATATGATGGTGAAGCTATCTTGCACTGCATCTCGTACTTGATGACAATCAGCCCCTATATGCTTCGTTTGTTCGTGGAACACCGGGTTTGCTGCTGTATGAATTGCTGATTGGCTGTCTCAATGAAGAGTGATCGAACGTGGGTGATTAAAACCGAGTGTCTTCAGCAATGCTTTGAGCAATTTGAGTTCACATAAAGTATATGTCATTGCTCTGTATTCGGCTTCTGCAGAGGAGCAAGACACAATGTCTTGTTTCTTTGTTTTCTACGAGATCGGAGAACGACCCAAACAGACAATGTATGATGATAATTATGGACGTGTTTTCGGACAAGCTGCCCAGCCCGAGTCGCAGTAAGCGGTGATGTTGAGTTCACTATCTGAACAAAGAAGAATTCCTTGTGCCTGAGAACCTTTAAGATATCGAACAAGGTGGAGTGAATCTTCCCAATGAGCCACTAGCGGTTTCTGCATGAATTGGGATATGATATGTACTGCATAACTGAGATCCGCTCTTGAGATAATCAGATAAATAAATCTCCCCACAAGACGTCAATATTGTTCCGGGTTGGCGAACAGAGGACCACTGACTGAGCCGAGTTTATGATTCAACTTGATGGGAACTGCCGATGGTTTTGATCCAAGTAAACCTGCTTCAGTGATGACATCTAACGAAATGATATCGTGGATAGATTTTTTTTGTTCTGGTAAAACCAGAAATACAATAATTAAAAAAATATTAAAGATGCTGTAAAATCATGAGGGGGAAAATTTTATGGATAGTTACAACTTATGGTTAATATGTTCTACAATTTTATGTCTATGCATGAAAGGTTGCATAGTAAATTCTAAAATTATAGGAATAGTAGAATTACTGTTTGTGAAAGGTCACAATTTAGGATGCCAAACGTACCAAGTAAGAAAATGTTGGGGTTAAAATCGGTTACGACAGAATAAACGTCAGAAACCTACCGAAAATGTTGCTCTTTGTGAAAGAAAAGATAATATCTCAAAAAAGGGGAACGGGAAAGTCAAAGTCAAGCTTTGGCTAACCACAAAGAAATGGTCTGCATGGTGAGCCATCAAGAGAGTTTGTCCTACACCTCGGGTCGACGTGTCCCCAAGCGTTAAGACGACAAAACGACTGAAAGACTCGATCACCCAACTCATCGAATGGAGAAGTTGGCCGAGCAAGATGTCCAACTCATCGAACGGATGAGTCAAACCACAAGAACCGACCAACTCACTCGTTCGGCGAGTTGGACCGGTCCAACTCGCCTGTTTGGCGAGTTGAATCAACCAATCCATTTTCATCTCATCCTCATCACTCCCTCCTTCAAAACTTGATCGAACTCATCTTCGTTTTGCCTCGATCGATATTGACGTTGGAACTTTACCATAAGAACTCGTTCCCTCGTATAAAGATCAGATCAATCATGTAAAACGGTAACGGTTAACTAAACACCTAGAGTTGCCTGCACTATACAAAAGATCCTAACTCTGTAAGGGATGACGTCGTCTCAGGAATGCTCTTTCGATAAAATCGCAAAAAAAAAAGCTTAAGTCGAAGAACGGCCCGAGAAGGTCTAAAACTCGGCTAAAAGCCCACTCGCGATTTTATCCAAAATCGAGCCCAATATTTATGATGGTTTATCTTTTATTTTGCAGGAAGAGATAAATGTAAAGTTTGGAAGATAAATGTCAAGATCGGAAGATAAATGTTAAGTTTCTAAAGATAATCATGAAGATTTGGGAAAAAGGTATATTTCCGCGAAACGATAAATTTGACTGAGGGCATAAGGGGAAAGGGAAAACCGCCTTTGGGAGGAGTATATAAGGACTTCGAGGTCGAGAATGCAGAGGAGACACGAAAATTCTTACTCAGAGCAAACATAGCACTTAGAGCAATTAGGCATATTTCCGTTTTACTGTTATCGAGTTGCGACTCAACTAGGTTATTTAGGTCTTACAAGGTTAGAACTAGGAACTGAAGATGGCTCTTTCCCCTAAGGCTTTATCTGTTGTAACGCTCAAACCACAGATTCAGAATAAGATCCTCTTTGTTCTCTTTCTGTCTTTACTAATTCATCGTTATATTGTTGTTCTCACTGTTTGGTTGTTTGACGTTTTTGGCTCAGCAGAAACTCGGGACCTCTTGGATAGCTAGTCTTACCTTGCCTACCTAAATCAACGGAAATCGACAGTGCGGATTTTGGTTTACACAGAAAATAGTTTTTAAATGTTAATCTATTATGAAAATGTTTAATAGCTAATCTTATGAAATTACTAGTGTTGGTCCGCTACGCACGGAATATGGTTTACGTATGATGTACATAACTATATTATTGTATATTTTCAAAGCGTGTGTTTTATGTTTACATTTGCAAGAAAAGTGTATAATAATGTTTATGGCTTTTGAGAATGTTTGGGCATGAAGTGAACTAATTGATGTATGATGTTATTGTTTATTTCGTTTGGTTAACATTTAGAGGTAATACCTCGATAATTTTTTTGGTTGCTTTTTAAAATTATGTACACGAGTAGATGATTGGGAAAGGACTACGGGAGTAGGAATTTGATGTGTCGTTACTGTCCTTTTGTATCATAGCAAAATTGTTTGTTTTATATAAAATTGGTTAACGTTTTGTGTGCATAATAATTGAAGTCGTTGCCGGCTTATATTTTTCTAAAGTTTATTGACTTTGAAGTGTGTCCTTATTATTAGACTTTTTAAGATAGAAAACATAATCCGTAAACATAAGTCTGGAAAATCTTATTAGTGCACATTTTGTCATTTCTTTTATAAGCATGAATCTTCTTAAGCATATTTTATATATTTGTCTATGCAATATGAGTAAATAGTTTGTCATTACAATTTGTTGTATTTGTCTCAGCCATGATCAGATCATACTCGACCTTCCTGATAGAAATACACCTAGGCTCAATACTTATGGTCCACGACTCATATCACTATAGCCGTATACTTTCTTATAGTTCTTAGCCAATCATTTGACCTAGTTTACCAACCCAAGGTTGATACCTAGCTTTCCTTATGGTCACTATATCATAGCGACATGGCCTTGAGTCATATGGCAAGCGAGACAATCGATTCGGATCACTCATGGATCATGGTTCGATCACCATTACCTTGTGGGCTATTGTCCTCTATTGATTCTTACGAATGCAAGTTGTACCCTCTCAAGTCATTAGTGGCTCTTGGATAGGACACTCATCATACTATCAATCCAAGTCCAAATTATGATTGATAGCATGAGCCATCATCAACCCTTATAGGTCATGCGGCCATTAAGCCTACCTTACAATAGTTTATGTTTACTCGGTTAACTATCATAAATAACCACCTTGGTGAAAGGTCACGACTCTTCACCTTTGGCCCATGATCGTGACCTTACAGTTCCAACCGTAGATCCCATTCTGATGGTTCAGGTCGCGATTAACACAAACCTAGTTGATTCACCCATAAGAAATAAAAATTGGAGAGGAGAATTTTCAAAGATTATACGAATATTGCCATATAACAAAGAGACATCTTCTACTTTGTATTGTTGCCTTCTTCTTGATGCATCACATGGTTTCAGTGATATATTTTGATATCAAATATATTGTATTAAAATATCAATTCTGAAAAGTTCTTCTTTGGTTGAAAGCAAATTCCTCTTTCAATCTCTAAATCCTCTCTCGCTTGTTGAATCCATGATGGTTTCCTTGGTGGACGTTGTTTTCCTAACAAATATGTTGAAATATGTTTCAAACATCGGAAATTCATCACACAATCACAATAACCACCAAACACATTTGCATATGGATTCAACCTAAGTGGATTGGTTGTGCTGTTGTCGGTCATGGCCAAAATGTCCATGTCGGAGATTATAATAGTGAACTTGAAGAAATATATCAATCCACCATAAAGAAGACTGAAAAACTTTTCAGATAATAAGACAGAGAAACAACGAATACATATTCGAAAGACGTATCAATCGCTACCCATTTAACCATTTTATACGCTTTGATTAGAAGCAAATTAAACAATTGAGAAGAGAAAACAATTGTCTTCCCAATCGCCACTACCACTAACTTCTCTTTTTTTATTAGTGAGAAATTTGAATATGGGATATTTCTATTTTAATAAGAGAGATATTTTCAAATAGAAAAAATTATATTTAATTATCAATAAGTAATGTTATAAGAATAAAAAAAAGAGTGCATTACGGTTTAGATATTTTTTTGTCTTTGTTTGCATCATAGAACACTTTCTGCTGGTGGGACACATTCACAGAGAACGAGAAATTTTTTTGACATAAATACCCTTTTCCCATTGAAAAAAACAATAAATTAGATTTTGTATATTTCGTTTAATTAGTATTTGTTTTAGTTACTTTTGTATATTTTGTTTAGTTAGTATTTGTTTTAGTTAATTTTTTCTTTAGTCGAGGATGAAGTGGATGTCTCCGACTTTTTATTTCTTTCGTCAAGGAATATCTAAGATTAAATATATGGATACAAATGTAAAGTTTCAGATTTTTATTCTCATATCTCTGATACAAAGAGGTAGTTTCAACTTTTTAATTCCAGTTTTCTGATACGAAGAAAGAAAGTGACATTGGAACCTGTAAATGTCAAAATTGGGCTCTTTGTAGAAAAATGAATGAAGCTAACCTTTGTGTGCTCAACATGTTTCTAAAAAAGTTCTCCTTGGAACCAACTTTAACTACAACACACACATTAATGGAAAATTCAAATCCCAGAAAGTGTTTCACATCTGGAATCAGATTTCAACTTTGGAAAATTTGGAGAAATTTACTTACTTTATGATCGAAGAGGAGTGAAATTGGTCACTCAGATGGTCAAATATGAAACTTGAACAAACATTCAAACCCTAATTCTTCAAATTAATGGTGGTCACTAGAAATAAAGATACTCACTACAAACCAAGAATATTCATGGATGAGAGAAAAAATTATTGAATTAGGGATACTTGAAAATTAGGATTCTTAGTCTTCATCGAAGAAAGAAGATGAGATATTTAGGCAGAATTAAAGTTCGGTTTTGGTAAATCAAGGAGTTGAGGTAGAACACGTTGTTTTGATTTAGATTTGGTCACGATTTACTGATCTTTTAGGTTTTTAGTTTTTTATTCTAATTAAAAGGTATGAATATCTTCCAACTCTAAAAAATGTGTCTCGAGCACATTCACAGAGACCGAGAAATTTTTTGGACATAAATACCCTTTGCCCAGTGAAAGGAAACAATGAGTTGGATTTTGTATATTTTGTTTAATTAGTATTTGTTTTAGGTACTTTTGTATTTTTTGTTTAGTTAGTATTTGTTTTAGTTAATTATTTCTTCAGTCGAGGATGAGGAGAAAGTCTCCGACTTTTTTTCTTTCGTCGAGGAATATCTAAGCTTAAATATATGAATCCAGATGTAAAGTTTTAGATTTTTATTCTCGGATCTCTGATACAAAGAGGTAGTCTTCAACTTTTAATTCCAATTTTCTGATATGAAGAAAGAAAGTGATATTGGAATCTGTAAATGTCAAAATTGGGCTCTTTGTAGAAAAATTAATGAATCTAACTTTTGTTTGCTCTACATGTTTCTAAAAGAGTTCTCCTTGGAATCAACGTTAACTACAACACATGCATTAATGGAAAATTCAAATCCATAAAGTGTTTCACATCTGGAATCAGATTTGAACTTTGGAAAATTTGGAGAAAGTTACTTACTTTATGATCGAAGATGAGTGAAATTGGTCACCCAAATGGTCAAATATGAAACTTGAACAAAGATTCAAACCCTAATTCTTCAAATTAATGGTGGTCACTAGGAATAAAGACACTGACTATATTTCAGAGGTACAAACTAAGAATATTCATGGAGGAGAGAGAGAAAAAAAAATTATCGGGTTGAATTAAGGATACTTGAAAATTAGGATTCTTAGTCTTCATTTAAAGAAGGAAGATGAGATATTTAGGCAGAATTAAAGTTCGGTTTTGGTAAATCAAGGAGTTGAGGTAGAACACATTGTTTTGATTTAGATTTGGTCACGATTTACTGATCTTTTAGTTTTTTATTTTTTTTTTCTAATTAAAAGGTATGAAAATCTTTCAATTCTGAAAAATGTGTCTCGAGCACATTAGGACGTAGAATGAAACTGAAAAGTGAAAAAGTGATGTAATTTTCTCAAAAAAATAATTATAAGTCTGATGTATAGCAATGATTTGGAGTGAGTGACCACAACACTTGCTCTATGTAAAAAAGTCAAACGTGGCACCACAATTTTGCACGCTTCATCAAGACACACACGTCGACGAAAAAAATCATATCCGCTCGAAAAAAACGAAAGTTGTCTCCTTCACGCCAGCGGGTACTCATCTAAAATTCTCAACTTTTTTTTATCTTCTCTGTCAATTCGCGATCGTAAAGTTCTCAACTTTGAGTGATGCTGTTTCTGGGTTCATTCCATGTCTGATGATGTTTCAATTTGTGTAACTCGGTTCTGCAATATTTAGGGTTTTGATGTTGTTCTTGTGCATTCTTAATAAAGACGACGACTTTGATTGATTTAGAACCAGGGCTAATTGTCAGTTTGATCAAGGAACTTGTGTATTTGATGAAACTTGATTGTATATAAATATAGTGGGTTACTTTTGCAGGCAAGACATTGATCCATGAGAATTGTGAATGAAACTGTGGTACAAGCGAATGTCAATGGTGGTTATCTGCTATAATGTTTGATGCTAATGAAATGGGTTACGCAATGAGTAGGCTTGAACTTGGATCCGATCTATGTGATGCTGGAAAGGACTTTGGTGGAGTTGGTAGTAGTAGTAGCGGTAGTAGTCACAGATCAAGTGAGAATTTGGTCAATTTAGATAATGAGATCAGCCAGGTCACTAAGTTGAAGTCTAGTCCTCATCAAGGGTTTAGCCGTCAAGTCCCTGGGAGACATCATATACCTGTTTCCACCGTGAGGATGTTGGCTGGTCGAGAAAGTAACTTCTCTAGAAGAGGAGGAAGGTTTTCCGCCGCTGATTGTTGCCATATGCTTAGCAGATATTTGCCTGTAAAGGGTCCTTGGCCTGTAGATCAAATGGACAGCCGAGCATATGTCTCTCAGTTTTCAACTGATGGTTCTCTCTTTATTGCTGGCTTTCAGGTGAAATCTTCGTTCTTGTAGTTAGGAAACAGACTCATCTCTAGGCTTGTCTTATAGATATGTCACCGTAGTTTCCTAAGTTGAGAAGCATCTTTTGGATTATTCAATATTCATGCTTTGCATTTTTTTTCATGTTAAATCTTACTTTCAGGGAAGCCATATTCGGATTTATAATGTAGAAAAAGGTTGGAAAGTTCAAAAGGATATTCTTACAAAAAGCTTGCGTTGGACTGTTACGGATACTTCTCTGTCCCCTGATCAGCGAAATCTGGTAAGTCTTTTATTTATCTTCAGCAACAAATGTTTATGTATGATGTGAGACATTTCTGGTTCAAGCGATGCAAGGGAACATAGTTTTTTCTAGTCTTTATGGACTCTTGTTATCTCAGAACTTTCTGCTTATATTCCAAACTGAAAAGGAACATGAAATTTTTGATATTTGCAGGTTTATGCAAGCATGTCACCTATAGTTCACATCGTCGATGTTGGATCTGGTACAACCGAGTCTCATGCAAATGTTATGGTATGGACATACAGTATCTGTTAGTAAGAGCAGTAACATTCAAATGGGATGGATTTGATCTCTGTTTCTTGTTTTTTCTTTCTTTTCCTTTTCAGCAACTTCTTAACGATTAGAGATCCTTATCTTTTGCAGGAGATCCATGATGGATTAGACTTCTCTTCTGATGAAGATGGAGGGTACTCTTTTGGAATATTCTCTGTTAAGTTTTCAACCGATGGACGAGAGCTTGTTGCTGGGAGCAGTGATGATTCCATTTATGTTTATGATCTTGAAGCAAATCGTGTTTCACTCCGGACTGTTGCACACACGGTAATATCATTTCTTGTTTGGTTCTGTAGCTCTTCATCCATTCTTTTTATACAGAACCAAGTTAATAAGTCTTACTGATAAGATATTAAGTAAATTGGAAATGTTGATTCAGTTCTCCAGTTAAATTTTTCTATGAGTACTGATAGCGTCTTCTCCAATGCTGCAGTCTGATGTAAACACTGTGTGTTTTGCCGATGAGAGTGGAAACCTTATTTTATCTGGAGGTGATGATAATCTCTGCAAGGTAAAACTTTCTGCAAAACGTAGGATACATTTTTAGCCTTTATAATTAAAGTTGTAACATGATCTTGTTGAACTTCATTACATGAATAGGTGTGGGATAGGCGTTGCTTCATTGGGAGAGATAAGGCAGCTGGTGTTCTGGTGGGACATCTCGAAGGTGTAACCTTTATTGATAGCCGTGGAGATGGTCGTTATTTCATATCAAATGGCAAAGACCAAACCATCAAGTTATGGGATATCAGAAAAATGTCCTCAACTCCACCTGCAAAGTAACAATCTTCTACATTATTTGGCTGCATCTTGTTTTGATTGATATATCAAAAGGAATAAGTAGAATGAAGTTTGAATTGTTCTATATTCTTATACAGGCATGAGGTGCACAGAAACTATGAATGGGATTACAGATGGATGGAATACCCTCCTGAGTCAAGAAATCTAAAGCACCCTTTCGATCAGTCAGTGTCCACCTATAAAGGCCACTCAGTGTTGCGTACTCTAATCCGTTGCTACTTCTCTCCATTGCATAGGTCAGTCATCTGAAGCTCCATAACATTCCAAGCTTGTCATAGAAGAACTCTCTTTCCACATTTCTCTAAGTCTTGTGTCCCATTCTTTCTTTTTACAGTACTGGACAAAAGTACATCTACACGGGATCCAACGACAGTTCTGTTTACATTTATGACTTGGTAATGCTTTTATCCTCCTCATAACACATGTTCAAGAGACACAATCACATCAAAAAATGTAGCTTTTGCTTTTTGACCAATCTTGGAATCTATTTCTTAGGTAAGTGGAGATAAGGTGGCGGTGCTAAAGCACCATAGTTCACCTGTAAGAGACTGTAGTTGGCATCCGCATTACCCAACGCTTATAAGTTCGTCGTGGGACGGAGATCTTGTGAAATGGGAATTTCCGGGGAGTGGTGAGGTGCCAATCATGAGCAAGAAGAGGGTTCGAAGGAGACATTTCTACTACTGAGCAATCTACTACTTCTACACATACACATATTTGGTCTCTGCAAGTCAATATGTAAACTTTAGAGAAGAAGACGATGAGTGATGTCTACAGAAGTGAGAATCATCAAATAAGGCTTTAAAGGTAGAAAAGGCTTTGGTGTATATTGTTGTGATAAAATAAAAACATATTCTTCTCCAACCATGTTTAAATGGTTATTTATGTTCTGGTGATATGCAATGTAGCACTAATGTATGTATGTTTCTCATGATTTGGTTTCAGACATCACTTTAAAGAGTGAAATAAAAGTTGAAAGTGTTGGAGAATTCAAACCTTAAGGCAAGCGATGTATAACTTGTTTATAAAAATCTCAAAGTACCTAGAGAATACTCTCCTTTAGTTCCTGGGTTAAAGATAAGTAGTTAATCAACGTTGTTAATGGAAATGATGATAAGAGAAAGTCGGAAGAGCTTCTTCCATTTATTGTTGAGGGATATATAAAAATGAGCAAATGTAAAGTCACTCTTTACAAGAAGTGTGTATTGTAGATGCCATTGGTGTAATAAGAGCAGTTCAGAGAGGAGCAGAACAAAGCAAAACCATCATTGCCACTATAATTTGAAACCTAAGCTTAGAAAAACCTTTAACCGCGAGCAAAACGAGCCTGGATCCTCCTTTGGATTTTGGCCCGACAAGATGGACAATCATCCATGGCTTCCTTCTCATGAAGCTGATTGCATTTGGAGCAAAGAACCTGATGTGCACAAGGCAAGAAAATCACACTCATCTCTTCAGACAAACACATCACACATTCTCTTTCCCTTTTGATCTTGGCCTCTGTCCCGTGACTGTTCTCCCACGCATTTGTTGCTGCTGCTGCCATCTGGTTTGCCTTTATGGTGGTTGTGCTATGAGCCATTCTACTCTTATTACCGTCATTGCTTCCATCAATGCCTTTCTTCAATGCAGCAATCTTCAAACAGTCTGACTTGAGTTTCAGATTCGAGATTTCGCTCTCGAGTCTTTTGATGTTCTCAGTGTAATACTTCACATCGTTCTCTGCTTTTGTTTTGATTCGCTCTTCCTCTGCTTTGCCAAGTTCTTCCAGCTTCTCTCTCTCTTCCTGTAATGCAGCCGCTTGAGCAACAAGTTTCTCTTTTGCTGCCTTGTCTTGTTTCCAAGTAGCCTACAACTTAGTTTCATTAGTTAAACTGATCATCACTTAAAACTACAAGCGTTCACATAACCACTACACTATCAATCAGAAACATCATTTCCAATGAACAGAACACGGAACAATAAGTGCATAGGACCAAAAGAACTCTCGATGTAAACATATCTTTCCCGTTTCATTGATAAAACAATGAATATGTATTGCGCAAAAGAATGAAACGGTTACCTGTAAAAAAAAAGAATTGTAGAGGAAATGATATGATCAGTAACCATACAATATAATACAGCTCCGAAGACGAGGAGACCTAATACATGCAAAGGCTTTTTGTCTACAAAAGGAGCTAACCTCAATTTGGTTTTGGCGATACTTGGCCTTGGCAACTTCTTGCTGCAGCTCTGCCACCTTGTCCTTTTGACTCTTGAGCTCTACCTGCAGCAAAACCTTTTGCCCCTCCCACGACTGAGTACTTTTCAACGCTCTTTGCACTCTCTCCTTCGCTTCTATACAGCTCTCAGCAGACTCGGCAGCTCTTATATGAGCAGCTTCCCTCTCTTTCTTTAACAGAGATTGTTCCAGCTCCAGTCTGCGAACTGTGTTGTTTGCTTTTTCGACTTGCCTAGTCATGTTATTCAAGGAAAACTCCATTTCAGACCGCCTTTTCATGTTGTTTTCTTCCAATAACTGCTTCTCTTTTCTCAACTCTTCTGCCTCTTCTTTCTCTTTCCTTAGTGCCTTAAGCTCTGGTTGGTCCTTAAGAAGTCTACTAGTTGCCTGCTTTACTTTCTGATTAGCCCAGTCAGTCCAAACCTGCAGCTCATTCTGCAGATCTTTCACCCTGGGAACTAGCTTCAATACCAATTCATCTCTTTTATTCCGAGGAACATATATCCCTAGAGATGCATCATAAGGGATCCCAGCGTAGTAATCCGGTCCTGGCTTTGTACACACAGAAGCCTGTTCTTCAGACAATGGTACTGGGGCATTAAGAGCAGGTAATGCGGTAACACCTCCCTTCACATCTACCGCATGCGGATCTGACTTAGTAGTGTTACTCTCGGCCAAAGGAACTTTCACAACCTCTGATGTTATCTTTGATGAAGAGTTTCTTGCCTGTACTGACACCAAATCAGAAGAAAGACTTGCCTCTTTTCTCCATAAGCAAACCACCCACTGACGCATACTTCCCCGTCTTGTAGCCACCGCCTTTGCTATAAGTTCTAATCTTGTCCACACATGATTTCTGCCGCAGCACGGCCATTTCTTTTTTGGTTCGGCCTTTTCGACAAGAAACTAGTTTTTCATCAGAAACAGAAGTCAGGGATTTAGTTTTAGTGCCTTCACCAGAAGCAGTGGTAACAGAAAATACCTCTTTCCCCGGTGTTGAACCTCCACTAGCATGAGAAGTTTTGGAGTTGGTTAGATTGGGGAGGTTCCCAAACTTGACTGGCTCACTCTGACCATTGGACATTGCCGGCTTGGGGTTATCTGAGTCACTGGACTTTGGAGGATTGCACTCATCTCCTTCCACTTCAAATGCTTGCAAAACATTTAAATCACTCATCAACAGCCTCCACATTGCTTCGACCGTCGAAAGAGATGGCCTAACTTCCCTAACAAGACTTATCTTCTCTACCAACGTATACGCAACAAGCTGTTGCAGATCTTCAAACACATAGTCTCTCAAACCAGGAACCTTTTTACCACCCTTCAAAAACCTCAATGTATCAGTGATAATGTTGGACACAAGATCATCTCCCCCACAGTAGAGCCTACTACCTGAAATAGCTTTGAGAACAACATCCTCACTGTACCCACAATCCACAATCTGATCCATGGCGCTACGGAAGAGTGTGAGCAGATTCGATGATAACAGTTCTTCGAGATAACAGGCAAATGGATCATCCCATCCTAAGGATTCAGACTCTTCAGCTTCTGAGTCGTTTACACGCAAAGGGTTTTGAAAGTTCAATGAATGTAACTCATATCGAGGGAACTCAGTCAAGGAAGCAGGAGCAAGAGAAGGCTCAGCTAACTTTCTCTTGTTCTTTCTTCCTTTCTCTTGAGGTGGTGAAGCTGAAGCTCCAACTTTGCCACCATTGAGAGCAGAAGCAACACCACATTCATTCATTTCTCCTTGCTTCTTAACCATTAAGCTGACAATTTCCTGAGATTATGACCAAATGAGAAACAAGATTCCGTTAAACAGATTTAATACACAACAAAGAATGAAGCATTGAGATAAATGCAAGGAGACAAAATCAGCATAAAGTCTCAAACACATAAAGATTGCTCAAAACTCAATTGGGAATACAATTCATCGAATCGGGAATGAATCAATCCAATCTCCTGATCGCGCAACAAATAAACGAAAACTAACCTGAATTGGATGGAAGATTGATATATAAGAGTGTTGCAGACAGACAGGGGGACAGAGAGAGGTACTGTAAGAAGAAGACAGAAAGTGCGTGGCTAGAAAGAACCAAGGAGAAGCCGAACAAAGTTTGTTCGTGAGCTTTTCTTTTCTTTTCTTTGTGACAAGAGGAGGGTTGGTGTGAAAACTTAATTACTGATTTGCCCCGGAGGGTATTTTAGTCATTATGAGTAAAAACATTATTACATTAGTTTTTGGTTTTCATATTTTAGAGATATGGTAACCATTAAGTTATTTATGAAATTTGTTCGGTTATATTGATTTTTGGTTGGATTTGAGTAACAACGTTAAAAATCGACCAATATCTGATAAAAGTTTGGTCGCAGTTCGGATCGATTCTTGTTTTTAAAATAATTTTGGATAATTTGAATAAAAATAAAATTTTCAAATCAAATAACTTATAATTAAAATAAATTTAAATATTTCAGATAATTATAAATAGGGCAAATCTCTCAAGTAACCCCTTTTGAAGTTTTTGTCACAAATATAGCCTTCAAAAACAAAAATGACAAAACTAACCTTTTTCTATTTTTAAAAAATTAATTTTTATATTATTTTTTTTAATTTTAAACTTCACCCCCAAAACCCCACTCCATAACTCTAAACCCTAATATTAGATTAGTTAACCCAAAGGGTATAAATGTATATTAGTCTTAACCCTCTAATAAAGGTTATTTTGGTCATTTTTTTCCTTAAAAGCTATTTTTGTGACAAAAATTTTTTTAGGGCTATCTCAGGGTATTCCTCTTATATCTTATAAATAAATATTACAGATACAAAGTATTCAAATCATTTGTTTTAGTAGTTTCGTTTAGTAGTATTTTTAGAATATTTTATAGTTTTACAACTAAATACAATTAATATTTTAAGGTATATAAATTAATTTTAGATATTCAAATACCTATTTAATTTTCAGTTTAGTTTTAGTTTAGTTTTGATATTTTGATTTTAAAGATATAGGAACCGCTTGGATATTTATAAACAGTTATTATGTTTAAGATTTGTTTTTCCGTTCGGTTCTGATTCAGTTTTGCGGTTCTTGGTTTATATGTCCACCCCTACTTTTGGTATTGTTCTGTTATCAACATGAACAAAAGGAATCGATACAACAATAAGATATATTCTGATCAACAAAGAATGTGTTCTGTCCGAATTCAAAAGCAAATTATTCTCCACTGACCATCTATCAAGACGCAAACTTTTTTACTTCCAATTCATTGTCTGAACCTTTGGAACTCATCATCATCTTCTTCTTGTCCTCGGAATCAGATTCCTCCTCTCTTTCGGGCTGCATCAATGTACCTCATGTCAAATGTAGTTGAATCGGATTCTATCTCCTCTATATCGATCGTATTGTTGCTAACTCTCTGTTCGAACTTCTCGTCTGAACAGTTAAGCATTCAAGCCAACGAACTTTTTTGTGCATAGGCTGGCTTAAGGGTAGACTCGAGTCCGTAGATAGCGGAGATTCTCTGGGTTTAGATCAATGACTGACAAAGTAGCTTCCCTTGCGTCTCAAGCTTATGTTTAAGGTCCATTCTTGTGATATCAAGGCATGTTTATCCCTATAACCCTCATTTGGGGTTTTTAATTTTTTTTTTTTTGATTAAAAAAATTAAAAATAAACCATTCGTGGGCCGCCATGTGTCATTGGGGCCTACAAAACAGTGTAAGAATCGTTTCTTAATTAAGAATTTTTGGAACCGGTTGTGGGATCATATAAGGAAGAAGTGTTTCTCTAACACCATAACAGCTAAGTAATGGTGTTATCAAACAGGACTGATCAGAAAGTAAATGAATGTTCAGTCTTTGAAACTCTCGAGTCAAGTTGTCTTTACTAGGTTTTGAAAGTAAATGAATTTATCTACTTGGAGATTGGTCTCTCTTTTTTTTTTAACAAGTTTTTTTATTAGGGTTTGAACAATGTATCATAAACGTAAGGGACTATAAACTTAGCTACACATATAGCTTTTTTTCTGGAACCAACAACGTAGCTATTATTTAAGAGCCACCAGAAACACTTCCACTGAAGATATCAATTGTATCACCATGATCAACACGGTGCCACCGGAATGACTGGTCATCGTCCATTACATTCTGTTTGTATATAAAGAAATAACCTTCTTGAGGTAGATTAATCTGAAACCTTTGTTGAATCTTAGCCAGCTCTTTCCTCAGTTCTCCAACTTTATCACCTGCGTTCACCTCCACCGGAATCTTCCTTGTCCCGCATTTCGGCGACACCATTACTCTTAGCTTCTTCGTGCTGCTCCTAGCCATCGTCCCACTCGAATCCTGATGAACGTTAATGATCTTGATCTGTTCTATTGAGTTTGACGGTGGAGATTGGTCGGTACCGGGAGTAGAGATCAAGAGCTGGAGACGAGAGTTGTGGAGAATCTGACATTGTTCGATGTCAAGATCGTCTTGAAGAATATTGCCTTGGAAGAAAAGGGTTTG